>WNWK01000279.1:355000-522500 GCA_009830355.1 Cherax destructor
AAGAACCTTAGAAACTCACCTAAACTTATTACAACAAGCGCAATTCAGTTTAACCTAATCCAACTAAATATATTTTAGATAAGTTTAAAATAATTTAATAATAAACAAACACAATGAAATATATTTTTTCGTTAGGTTCAGAATGATTTTTGCGAAATTATTGCATACACAAATTTTCGTTTGCCCTATTCGGCAAGAAGTGCGTTGCTATTTAAGCCAAAATCGCAAGTTTTACTTATTAGGCAAGAGTAAAGTTTCTTGACACCTCCAAGTCCTCCAATTCTTCATCAGAAAAATATAAAACTAGTTAGCAAACAAAAACAATTTCTCGTCACTATCACCAATCATCGGACACTGCTGAACAATAATGAAAAAAAGCGCTTCGGAGTAATTAGCATAAACGGTAATTAAGAATGTTTTATAATTAGTCTGCTTACTTCCTCTAAGTTCTTCACACTCCGCTCTCACAATCAAATTAATAAGTTCAATTAGCTGGTTTTTAAATTCCAAGACAGAAGAACCTAATCAGAATATCGTAACGCAGCTAACATTAAAGAAAAGACAAGTTATAGAACAAGCTTTTCTTGGGATAAAGTTTCGCTCTGTACAGAGCTTTATTAAGTCTTAGTAAAGCTCTACACAGAGTAAAATGTTATCCCAACATGACTTATTTTCGTCGCTGCGTGATCCGTGGGACATATCCCTTGTAGTCATAATCCCAGCCACTCTGTACGTACATGCATGCAATAGGTCTAGGAGCTGCATCTCAACACCCTCAATAAGCGTATCAGTTGCAGTTTTACTCCCTAAAAAACAACGAACCCACAACTCAACCCTCATAAGAGGTTCAGAAACCGGAGATCAACAATTTAAAGAGTTCCTGCAGTTTTATATGAACATACTCAAGCAGTGTGTACCTGCAACTTAACAACCATTAAAACGCACAAGAACTTTAGATCAAGAACTACAAGACATACAGGAGCTGTAGATCAACATCCTCAAGAGACCCAGAAGTGTAGCCGAGTGTAGAGCTTCCTTATGTCTCAAGGAAGATAACCATACGTTCATTAAAATTATTGTACTGGCTTTGCAATACAAAATATAGTGGTTTTGTAAATATTCGTGTAAGGGAACATTAAATTAAAGCCACGTAGTTTCCGTGAAATAGAAATACTAGAACACGATTTTCTAGTCTTTAAAAATGGCTGAAAATACAAACAGGTGTTGGCTTTGTGATACAAGACAGTAGCTTTATGGAATTTCTAGGGAGTTTTCTGTGAAAAAGATTGAGTGGAATGGAGCACAATACTGCGATATTCTATGTGGGACACATAACCCTATTTTGTGAAAAGTATAGTAAAACAAAAAGCCAGATAATTGCTTTAAACTAGAAAATGTAGAGCAAAATTTCGCAGTCTACAGATGGATAAAAATACATTAACGTTGTATGACTTACAGAGGAGATAGGGTGGCTTACGGAAGAGACAGGGTGGCTTACAGAGGAGTCAGGGTGGCTTACAGAGGAGACAGGGTGGCTTACAGATTAGACAGGGTAGCTTACAGAGGAGACAGGGTAGCTTACAGAGGAGACAGGGTAGCTTACAGAGGAGACAGGTGGCTTACAGAGGAGACAGGGTGGCTTACAGAGGAGACAGGGTGGCTTACAGAGGAGACAGGGTGGATTATAGAGGAGAGAGGATAGTTTAAAATTCATTAGAGAGATGCCAGAATGGTTCAAAATCCATCAGAGAGAAAACAGAATAGTTTAAAATCCCTCAGAGAAAAGACAGGATGATTTAAAATATCCTAGAGAAAAAGACAGGATGATTTAATACTTAGCTCCAATGACAGCGTTTTAGCCTTCCCATTGATACATTGTAAAGATACCACTGACAGCGTTTTAAACCTCCCACTAACATTTAAACCTCCCACTAACATTATAAACCTCCCACTAACATTATAAACCTCCCACTAACAGTACTCGAACATTACAAGAATGTTTGGTTCTTAAATTGTAGGTTATTTGTATCCTCTCATCAGCAAGGTTTCTACCCTATGACTGAAAAAGTTTCATTCTGCAACTTGTATTTGTCCTAATTTGCTCTCAACATACATTTGGTATATTTTTCATAATGAAACGTTTTTTTAACCTTTAAGTATCAGCGTTTCAGCCAGGTATTCTCAACGTTTTTAATACTGAAAGGGGAAACGATTTTTTATGCTTCAGTGGTAGAGTAGGATACGAAAAGTGAAAGTAGAGAGGGTTGGGGCATATTTCATCGTTGCCTTCAGGTTAGGAGGGGGGGGAAATGTTATGTAGTTTTCAGTGGGGAGGGGGGAGGTGCGCGCCTTGTGACACTCCTAATGAAAAACACACAAACTGCTTTTGCGATCTTTTATGTGGGAATCACCCGCCTGAAGGAGGAACTCCACGAGGAGAAGAGGGTGAGGAAGAAGCGGACGAAAAGATGGAAGGATGAAGAGGAGAAAAAAAAAGATGAGGATGCGAAGGAGGAGGGCAGGGAGGAAGGAATAAAGTGAGGAGGGAAAGAGAATGATAGATAAGGATATAGAGAAAATGAGGGGGATAGAGAGGAAGAGTGTGGAAGACAGGGAAGGAGAATAAGGATGGGGAGGAGGAGAAGGAGGCTGGGAAAGATGAGTGGATGAGAAGGGAGAGGGCGACGAGGAAGAAACTGGAAGATAAGGGGAAAAAAGGGGAGCTGGGAAAGTAGAGAAGGAGCAAGTAGATAGGAAGGAGAGTAGGAGAAGAAGGGATTGAGTAGGAATACGAAAAGAATGCAAAGAAACTGGAGTAAAATGAGAAAAATTAAACAAGAGAAAATGAGGAAGATGTGCAGGAGACAGATGAATATGAAGAGCAGAGGGAGGAATTATAGGAGACATGAGTTTGAAGAGGCAGAGGAAAAAGAGTTGTAGGAGAAGACAAGTGAGAAGAATGAGGAGGAAAAATGTGACACGCCAAAGTGCAGAATAACGTTATATTAACAACAGCGACAGTAAACACAACAACAATAACAGCATCAATGAAGACAACAACAGCAGCAGTAACAATAAAGACAAGACCAACAACATAAAAAACAATATTAGTAAATAATATGAAGGGAGAGTAAGTGAAACGTGGCTGTTTACATCCGTAGACTTATTGTAACAACACTAACAGCCTCTTGAACACCAAAATTAATGACAGCAACACCACCACCACCATCAGCAGCACCACCACCACCATCATCAGCAGCACCACCACCACCATCATCAGCACCACCACCATCAGCAGCACCACCACCACCATCATCAGCAGCACCACCACCCCACCATCAGCAGCACCACCACCACCATCATCAGCAACACCACCGCCACCACCATCAGCAGCACCACCATCAGCAGCCCGCCACCACCACCATCAGCAGCACCACCACCACCACCATCAACAGCACCACCATCAGCAGCACCACCACCATCAGCAGCACCACCACCACCACCATCAGCAGCACCGCCACCACCACCACCTCTACTATCCTCGTGAACATCACCACTCAGAGGGCTCTATCCAATTCTTCTTTTCCTTTCTATCCTTCATTCTATTATTCCCTGTCTTCCTTTATCTATCCCTACTGCCTTCCTTACCCTCCTTCACCACTCCTTAATCTTTCCAGTTCTATCTGATCTTTCCCATTCTCTTTTCCAATTTTACATTTCCCTTCCTCTCTTTTCCAATTCCTTTTATTTCCATTTTCACCTTTATCCTCTTCTCTCCACTTCTCTTATTCGACCTCAATTTTCCTCTTTCTCTCCAGTACCTTTCTTCCTCTATCATTTCATCTCCCTTTTGCACTCATTTATCTCCATCTCATCTACGTTCCCTTTAACTGTCTCTTCTTTCTGGTCTTCCATTCTCCTCATCTCTCGTATTCTTTCCCTCTGAAAATAATCTCTTCCTATCTCCTAATTTATTCCCATCCCCCTCTTTCTTTCCTGTTCTCCCTCTCATTTGTTATATCGCACCCTACCTAATTCTTTTCCTTTTACTCTCCTTTCTCCATCACTTCCACTCTCTTATATTCTACTCTCCTCTTCCTATTCCCTTTTCCCACCGTTGAATTCTCCCAATTTCTTGTCCTCTCTCTCTCCCTTCCTCTCTCGTCAAACTTTCCTCTTAAACTTCCTATTATTCTCCTTCTCTTTTCTCTTCCAATTTCCTCTGCCCTCCAGCTGCTTCTCTTTCCCTCTGATCTATTTTCCTCATACATTCTTATTTTACTTTCTTCCTCTTCTGTGTTCTCTCCCTACACTTCTTTTCTTTCCCCTTTCCCCTCTCTTCCACTCTTTCTACTCTCCCACCTTCCTTCTCCTGTACCCGTCACCCTCCACCCTCTTCTCTATTTCCATCACCCTCTTTTACCTCCTCTATCTCACTTTCCTGTCCTGTCCCCCTTTTACTTCATGCTCTCTCTCTCTTCTTCCCCTCAAATTTCTTCACTTTAGCTTTCCCATTCTTTGCTCTCCTAGTTCATCACCTTTGTCCCTTCCCCCTTCTCTTATTTCCACTTTAAATTTGCTCTCCTCCCATCTCTACTTCCTCTTTCCCTCCGCTGTCGTCTTCTCTCTCTTCCTCTTATCCTCCTTTCTTTCTTTTCTCTTCATGTCCAGTAAATAACTAAAGAGGGAAACCCAGAGTAATTATGTCTTTTCTCTGATGAATATTTTTTTATCTTAAGGGTAATTGTGGGAAAAAGATTGTTTCTTTTCCTTCTCTTCCACCCTCTCCTTCCCTTCCTCCTTCCTTCCTTTCCTACATCCATCCATTACTGCCCTTCCGTCACGTGTCCTTGCCCTCTTTCATGTTTTCTACTGCTCTGTATGTCTGTCTCCCTCCCTCTCTCTCTCCCCCCTCCTCTCTCTCTCTCTCTCTCTCTCTCTCTCTCTCTCTCTCTCTCTCTCTCTCTCTCTCTCTCTCTCTCTCTCTCTCTCTCTCTCATCCTCCCTCCCCTCTCTCTCTCTCTCTCTCTCTCTCTCTCTCTCTCTCTCTCTCTCTCTCTCTCTCTCTCTCTCTCTCTCTCTCTCACAACTTCAAGAATCATTTGTACTCTTCCTCTCGCAACACGCACTTTTCTCATTTGCAAGATGTAGAAAAACAACATTATTCAAATTTTAGTTTGGTGCTCCGACTCAAAATAGTAATTTTTCTCATTACCATGTTCACCATCACGATAGCCAGAACCACCATCAGCAGAACCATCACCACCACCATAACCCCTAGCACCAGTTCTGCCGCCGCCGCCACCTCCACCACTAGCACCACCACCAATACCCCTAGCACCAGTTCTTTCACCACCACCACCACCAATATCACCACTACCAGTATCACCACCACCACCACTACCAGTATCACCACCACTACCAGTATCACCACCACTACCACTACCAGTATCACCACCACCACCACTACCAGTATCACCACCACTACCACTACCAGTATCACCACCACCACCACTACCAGTATCACCACCACTACCACTACCAGTATCACCACCACCACCACTACCAGTATCACCACCACTACCGTCATTCATGAGTGTTGAACCACTTTCTCCCTCGCACTGTCGGATCCCTGACAAGGATGTTGTATGATAGTGTTGTTAGAGTAATGTATACTCACCGAGCTATGTTTGCAGGGTTAAGCCTCGGCTCCTGGCCCTTCATCTCAAGCTACAATCACAGGCATTATTGGCCCCTAGCCTCTCAAGCCCTACCGTACCTACTTTTGAAACTACATATGGAATTTACCTTCACCACAGACGTTATTTAGCTCACTCACTACCTTGACACTAAGGAAGTACTGTACTTCTTAACATCCCTGTGACTTATCCAAGATTCTAGATTTAGTGTGTGTGTGTTTGTGTGTGTGTGTGTGTTTGTGTGTGTGTGTGTGTGTGTGTGTGTGTGTGTGTGTGTGTGTTGGTGCGCATGAGACAGAAAGAGAGAAGACGGGAACCTAAGAGCAAAAATTAAGGACGAAAATAAACACAAAGACTAGACAAACAAACGAGGAAAAGGTATAAACTGTGTGAAAGAATAAGGTGAGAGAGGTGGTGTCGTAAGATATCTTTATGAAGTGCAGCAGCTTCAAGATACCCGCCTCTCTTTACAATTATTATGTCCAGTGTTTTGTTCTTATTACTGAGTGTCAACCTCGATTTTCCAACCTCGCATACCTCACTCTTAACAAACTCCTTTTCGCTATAATATTTGCAAATTTAGTACATAATTATTATTATTGCTATTATTATTATTTTAAAATATAATACTTATAAAAGTGACTTCAACTTTATGACCCCATACCTTACATGGGTGTAAACAAGACTATAATTGCGTTATAGTAGGTATGCGCCAAGTATGTTACATTTTTATTCGACGTTTGTCACAGAACCATTTGGTATGGCCTCTCGATCGGTGAACTGGCAATTCAGAATGTAGCAATTCTGGGGCCCCACTGCGGTGCTTATTGTCCAGTTCAACCCGCCAATCACGTAGAAGCCGGCTACTTCAGCCACGGTGACGACACTTCTGCCCGTCTGGCTGAGTGGCACACTTCCGCTGACACTGGTCGTGACCACTACTGCTTTGAGTGTCTCTGATTTGTACAAATTTCAATTTGACTTATTCTCTCATCATTAATATTGTTCATAGTGTATATATATTGATGAAGGAATATATGGGAAAATAGATCTACCTCTGTTTGTTTGCCTTGCCCTTGATCTGTCCTGCTGAGTTCACTGCTTGCTGACTTAGTTACGATCAGGTGCAGGAGGCCATCAGACAACCACCTGTGTTCGTAATACCTCACCGAACCTAATCTAACGTAATTTTCTTTTTAATTAAGGTACGTAAAAATCAGGAAATTCACGTCAAAGACGAACTGAAAGCTTCCAGATGTTATTTATCTTAGCTGGTGATGATGACACAGCCATTAACACCACCTCTCATGTCGTGCTGCTCCAACACCCTTATTGTTGTTGTTGTTGGGGTGTTGTTATAGCTGTTGTCGTAGCTGTTGTTTTTATTGATGTTTTATTGATTATATTTTTCATTCATTTTATTGTTTGTTATTGCTGTTGTTGTATTTCTTCTTGGTTATATTATTTTTTTTTACCACAACGTTCGCATTTTTGAATTCTACGAGTATGAATATTTGATGCGATAATGGTAGTTTAGGAAAATAAACAAAGGGTAATAACGAAACATGTTTCTCTGATGCCTGTTGGCTCTCCGTTAAGGATAAGAGTTACACATGTGTTTTACATGCTAAGAGCTGTTCTAGTTTCTCTCTTTCCCTTTCTCTCTCTCTCTCTGTTACCCCTCCCAGCGTAGACCCTGAGCACCATTTGTTATCCCATCTACTAGTTACATCTTCTAGCAATGTTGCTGTATAACCCTTGTGGTTTAGCGCTTCTTTTGATTATAATAATAATTCTAACAATGTTTCTGTTGAATTTCTAAATTCTAATCATCTGTTTCCCTCGAACTAGTTTTTCTCCCTAAGTTGTTAAAAGACAATTATGTCTTGTATGTCTCCTCTTCGTATCTTTGCTTGTCTTTATTCCTGCATAACTTCTATCATCCTTTCCGTATCTGATTAACTGTGTCTCACTTTATCAGCTTTTCCTTCCCACTCCGATTAGCCATCTGTCCATTAAGTAACCTTCATCCACACACAGGAGCTGTGACTCGACCCCTGCAACCACAAGTAGTTAAGTACACACACACACATCTATTTAAATCCCAGAGATACATGAGATCTGTGTACCAATTACTTATCCTGAATGCATAATACCTGCATATAGCGAGTATCTATTTTTTTGCTGGGTGCTGCTAGCACCAGCAGCTAAACTAATCAGACTATCAACAAGAAGACTTGAGCACTGATGCTGGATCTTATAAAGGTTCGAACAGTGAGTCTCAGTCCTCACAAAGGATAGAAAAGTAGAGTAATTCTGGACGCTATAAACAACTGAGTCTGCAACAGGGTGCGGTGTGAATCATCTTGTTTGCGCTCCAGGAAAAAAAGGACGCATCAAAACATTCATTCATTTAAATATAAGGTACAACAATAAAAATTTATCCCAAGAACACTTTTTGGGCTAACAAAAGTATTAAGCTAGAAATAAATACACTTCTACCTGATGTCAATACAGAACCAGCACTGTTATGATACTCTCTCCTCCCAGCCTCAGCGTATGTTATGGTACTCTCTCCCATCCTCAGCACTGTTGTTATGTACTCTTTCCTCCCATCCTCAGCACTGTTGTTATGTACTCTCTCCTCCCAGCCTCAGCACTGTTATGTACTCTCTCCTCCCAGCCTCAGCACTGTTGTATCTCCTCCCAGCCTCAGCACTGTTATGTACTCTCCTCCCAGCCTCAGCACTGTTATGTACTCTCTCCTCCCACCTCAGCCTGTTTTTATGACTTTCTCAGCCTGTTATGTCCTCAGCCTGTTATGTACTCTTCTCCCCCCCTAACCTCAGCGACAACACTGTTGCTTTATACTCTCTCCTCCCAGCCTCAGCACTGTTGTTATGTACTCTTCTCCCAGCCTCAGCACTGTTATGTACTCTCCTCCCAGCCTCAGCACTGTCATGTACTCTCTCCTCCCAACCTCAGCCCTGTTATGTACTCTTTTCTCCCATCCTCAGCACTGCTGTTATGTACTCTCTCCTCCCAGCGACAACACTGTTGCTATATACTCTCTTCCCAGCCACAGCAATGTTGCGTGGTCATCGTATTGGTTTTGTTGGCGGCGGCGACAGCGGCGACGGCGGCGACAGCGGCGACAGCAACAAGTACATGAGACGAACAGACAGCAAAGGACTTGGAAGCCTATACCGAGGCTCTTTGCTGAAAACTATCTCCTTCTACCAATCGTGTAATACCTAGGTATGCGAGTCAAGCATAAAAAAAAGCAGAAGGCTTTCTCCCCATCCTTCATGCCCTCCGATTACTGCCTGCATGAAAAAGGGGGGGTGGGAATATGCTATACCATACTGGAAAAGTGGCATGGAAATTTACAGGAGAGATGCAGAAAGATAGAAGATGTGGGCTACGATTACCTCTACTAATGTTGTACTATTCCTACCTTATCGTAGTACTTCACTGACACAGAGCTGTGTGTACCAGTGGTTCTACTTCTGGTTACTGCCAATTCTGCTATGACTATCACCTCTCTCTATCTCTACGTCTATCACTACTATTATTACTGACTCGGTTGCGTCGTTGACAACTGATCGTTCTCATGCAGTCGATGAGCAGATTTCAGAAATTTGTTGAATTCATACTGCTCATCTAGTGAATGCACATGACGGTCTGCACGGGTTTAGTCAGTGAGTAGTTAAGTGAGGTAGTTAATGTACTAGGCAACGTCTCACTCCTGTCCTCCCTCACCATACCCTATATATTATTGATTAATGTAACTTATTATCACACTTTCTGACATCAATATTAACCAGTAGTTTATTTCATTTTCTTAAAATTATGTTAACAAAAAACTTGCATAAGTTTATGTTGCATATTTTGCGTAACAATTTAATATATTTGTTTTATAAGTTCAGAAAGGGGAAAGGGAGGAAGGGGGAAAGGAAGAGGAGGGAAAGGAAGAGGAGGAAGGGGAAACTGGAGGAAGGGAGAGAGGAAGAGGAGGAAGGGGAAGGAGGAGAAAAATGAGAAGGATTATAATAATAATGATGATAATATTTCGGATTATTAACCCAGAAATCAGTAACTGTGAATAACGCAAGAAAGACAATCACAGTAGCATTTTTCCACTAGCGGTTTTGGGTCCTCGTCATCGGGATGCCGTCCCACAACAGTCGCCTAACACCCAGGTAATTACCTACTGCTGGAGCAACAGATATAAGGAAGCGTGCCTACGTCTCCATCCGCCCCAAAATCGCACCCGGGTCCTTGAGTTGAGCTGAAGCCTCTACCCAAGACACACAAGATATTATGATCAGTTATCACTTCACTTACTGACAATGTATTAATATGCTCCTTGCAAGGGATGGGGGTGTTACCTGCTGCCGGCGCAGGGCTCTTGATTCAAAGAAGTGCAGCTACTCTTCCTTTCCTTGGATCAAACCTGATTACGTACGATTGCCTAAAGCATTATATTCCCTGCGGGTTTAGCACTTCTCCGTGAAAACCCAGACAGTCGGTTGAGTGTAACACTTAAACATACTGTATATACCCAATTCCCTGACATTCATGATTAGAATAAATTTCAAAGAAATTTTCTCTATTTTAGACGAGATTAACACAGATTCTCTCATGAATTTCCTGCAGAAAATTTCTACTCCATTTAAATTTAATTTATCCCCAAAGTTAAAAGCTTAATCTGAATAAAAAAGTTGTTCAAGGTAATTTGTGTTCTAATTTCGACGAGTATGTAAAAAAATCTGCACAACTTTGGTAACAGACGGGTGGGCAAGGCTGCCCAAAATGTCCCAATTTCCGAAATTTATTTCCGACTGAAGCTCTATTAGCTAACAAGCTTTGGTCTTCCAAGAAAAAAAGTGTAAAGGCTTTTAAGCTGATCAGCACAACTACTACCCTGAGGTGATCACCAGCACTACGACTACCCTGAGGTGATCACCAGCACTACGACTACCCTGAGGTGATCACCAGCACTACGACTACCCTGAGGTGATCACCAGCACTACGACTACCCTGAGGTGATCACCAGCACTACGACTACCCTGAGGTGATCACCAGCACTACGACTACCCTGAGGTGATCACCAGCACTACGACTACCCTGAGGTGATCACCAGCACTACGACTGCGCAAAGACCACTAGCACTACTACTAGACTGACCACTAGAACCACTTGTGGGCTAACTGCTAGCACCATTCCTAGGCTGACCACTAGCACAACTCCTAGGCTGACCGCCAGCACCACTCCTAGGCTGACCACTAGCACCACTCCTAGGCTGACCGCCAGCACCACTCCTAGGCTGACCGCCAGCACCACTCCTAGGCTGACCGCCAGCACCACTCCTAGGCTGACCGCAAGCACCATTCGTAGGCTGACCTCTAACACCACTCCTAATCTGACCGCTAGCACCACTCCTAAGCTGACCGCTAGCACCACTCCTAGGCTGACCGCTAGCACCACTCCTAGGCTGACCGCTAGCACCACTCCTAGGCTGACCGCTAGCACCACTCCTAGGCTGACCACTAGCACCATTCCTAAGCTGACCGCTAGCACTACTCCTAGACTGATCAACAGCACCCCTACTTTGTAAGTGTGCTAACCTCACACACATGACAGCCAGGCAGGTGTGGAAGGTCGCCATACTCATCACTAATACTCCTTACACAACTCTGTTACTTTAAATTTATTGTGAAATTCTCATTTCTTGTATATGTATGTACACACGCTATATATATATATATATATATATATATATATATATATATATATATATATATATATATATATATATATATGTCGTGCCGATTAGGTAAAACTTGCGATTTTGGCTTAAATAGCAACGCTCACCTTGCCATATAAGACAAGTGAAAATTTGTGTATGCAATAATTTCGCCAAAATCATTCTGAACATAACGAAAAAAATATATTTCATTGTGTTTGTTTATTATTAAATTAATGTTAACGTATCTAAAATATATTTAGTTGGGTTAGGCTAAATTAAATTGCGTTTGTTGTAATAAGGTTAGGTAGGTTTTCAAAGTTTCTCTTGGTACAAAATTATAAATTCTTACATTAACATAAATGAAAAAAATATATCTTTAAACGTATAAGAGAAAATTTTAGAAAGGACTTAATTTTAGATGAGTTCTTGCTAATTGACCAGTTTTACCTATTAGGCACGACATATACATATATTAGTAGGGCCCCACTAATACGGCAGGGGGAAAGCAGAACGCCATTTTTTCCACTTATAAATGCATATAAATGCCAGATAACAAGTTTACATTAACATATATTAAGTTAGCAATAGAACTAGACATTAAAAACAAGTAAAATACACACACAGTACACTCATTACTTACCTTAAAATATTTGTAGTCTTAATGTAGGGAGACAGGTGAGTAGTATTTGTAGAAAGTCAGGTGTGGGAGGTATGGTAGCCATCCAGGCCAGGCTAACCCACCCACACGTATAGACAAGTAGAACGCAATAGAGCGATAAAATGCATATACCGTACACTCATTACTTACCTTAAAATATTTGTAGTCTTAATGTAGGATGAGAGGTGAGTAAACGAGGTAAAACGAATAAACAAGATAGAGAGAGAACGAGTAAATGAGAGCGGAGAGAGACGCGGAGAATGTAAACAAACAGACGAACGCGTCTGGTTTTGGTTCATACACATTCATCTACACCTAACGTCTCATATTTATGTTAATTTATTCTACTGTGGGGTGTATTTATCATGTTTATATGTTACGTAGCGTGTTTATTATATAATTTTGAAAAAAAATATCATTGATGGATTAATGAAAATGTTTATATTAACTTAATATACATTTAATCTGCCTCAGAGTGATTATTATTGCATATTATTATTATTATTATTAATATGGCGTCCTCAAGACTAATAACACACTCTTAGTGATTTAAATGTGTACCTGCACGCCAGTACAGTGTGTAAGTTTATTTAGTTACAGGTATACATAAATATAATTATCAGAGTATATATATATATATATATATATATATATATATATATATATATATATATAAAACATGAAATAACTTTAAAACACTTGAAATTTTGAAAAGTTTCCAGACTTAATGGAGAGACGCGGTGCTCACGGAGCTCAATAGAATGTAAACAAACCGGGTGGGGCGTGGTGACCGTATTAAAAAGTCAGCTGGGGAGCTGTATAGCGGGTTTTGATCATAATTTGAAATGTCCGTATTAGCTGAACGCCGTAAAGTGGGTCCACACACACACATATATATATATATATATATATATATATATATATATATATATATATATATATATATATATATAAAACATGAAATAACTTTAAAACACTTGAAATTTTGAAAAGTTTCCAGACTTAATGGAGAGACGCGGTGCTCACGGAGCTCAATAGAATGTAAACAAACCGGGTGGGGCGTGGTGACCGTATTAAAAAGTCAGCTGGGGGAGCTGTATAGCGGGTTTGATCATAATTTGAAATGTCCGTATTAGCTGAACGCCGTAAAGTGGGTCCACACACACACACACACTATATATATATATATATATATATATATATATATATATATATATATATATATATATATATATATATATATATATATATATATATATATATAGTGGACCCTCGGTTAACGAATACCCGGAAATCGTGCAATTATGTAAGTATAATTTTGTAAGTTCTTGTGGAAGTGTATTTTTGGGGGTCTGAAATAGACTAACCTACGTGAAATTTTTCCTTAAGGGAGTAAATTCGTTCGGTAATGGCACTTGAGCAGACTTCAGGAGTGAAGTTTTACGAAACTCGGGGGTCCACTGTATGTCGTGCCGATTAGGTAAAACTGGTCAATTAGCAAGAACTCATTTAAAATTAAGTCCTTTCTAAAAATTTCTCTTATACATTTAAAGATATATTTTTTTCATTTATGTTAATGTAAGAATTTATAATTTTGTACCAAGAGAAACTTTGAAAACCTACCTAACCTTATTACAACAAGCGCAATTTAATTTAGCCTAACAAACTAAATATATTTTAGATACGTTAACATTAATTTAATAATAAACAAACATAGTGAAATATATATTTTTCGTTATGTTCAGAATGATTTTGGCGAAATTATTGCATACACAAATTTTCACTTGTCTTATATGGCAAGGTGAGCGTTGCTATTTAAGCAAAAATCGCAAGTTTTACATATATATATATATATATATATATATATATATATGTGTGTGTGTGTGTGTGTGTGTGTGTGTGTGTGTGTGTGTGTGTGTGTTTAGAATTCACAGAACAGGCGAAATATTCACAAACACTAATCTCAGGTCGTAGGAGACTCGAACCCATGAACCTTGGGACAAGGAACGCAGTGCTCTACTCTCCGTACCACACTGGTCCAATACCTTGGCGTCCAGCCAACGCTAGACGTTTTGGTCCAAGGCAACCAGCATTCAGGCAGGTGGTGTTAGCTATTTCATCTCATATCCTGCATGCATTGACCGACGAGAGAGTTTTACAATGAGAAATATTCACAAACACGAATCTCAGGTCGAATTCTAAACATTGTAAAAATCAGAAAAATATGTGTAACGTAATCCCAAAACTATACTCGACTTCCTCAGCAAAATAGATAATTGCATAACCAGTGGATAAAAAAATTAAAGTACCTGGTATACACAGAATCCTTGAAAGGACTTCAATTAATTGTACATAAAAGAAATAGCAATTCAATCACTGGTCAGTGAACTGCTTTCTAGGATGTTAAGAACAACAACCATAACATTAATTATGAGGCTGTTTCATTTATTTGCACTAAATTGTATACATACACGCAAAAGACGCGACTCAGCTATTATTCCATCATGAGGCAACTTAACATATCGCAAGGCCAGTGGAAACCTGATGCTATAACTGTCTTTGCATGCAAGCAAGTGAATGCCTGCATGTACTAAAATATACAAAGGTTATTAACGCTACTACGTTCGTGGGACGAAACTCTCAGCATCCTCGACAGTCTCAGCACAGAAGTGTTAACCTTTTATAACTTGTGCAGCCAAGCCTCGGTTAGTCCTTTAAAAGAGAAGTCAAATGAAAACTAGAATAGGATGTGTACTGGAAGATTTTGAGACGGAGGAAGGTGGAGGTTATGGTAGGGAAGGTGGAGGTTGTGGAGGGGAAGATGGAGGTTGTGGTGGGGAAGATAGAAGTTGTGGTTAGGAAGATGGAAGTTGTGGTGGGGAAGATGAAAGTTGTGGTGGCGAAGGTGGAGGTTGTGGCGGGGAAGATGGTGAAATGTCTTCAACATTGTCATTCTCAACGAGAGTCAGCCACACCTTGCGGGGTTATCCAATTACACTCTAGTTCACATCTGCCTGCAGGGTAACAGGCGCATGCGCACATAAGATTACATGCGCACACACACACACACACACGTTGTTCCCTCCTTCATAAACAAAGTATGCAATAAACACAAAGATATTTTTTTATTCCCTATTTGCTGGCGGTGGTCATCTCTTAATTGTAACATTCCTGACGTTGTCTGGATAGTTCCAAATTCCAGAGGCTTGGACTAAATGAAGAATGATACATTATGCTGGAGTTATGTTGATATAACATTCTTTGGCCTGGTATAGTTAGAATTAATTGACTGAGGTGGCTATGATGACTCCATACGTACTCACCGAATTGATTTTATAGGGTTAATTTCTCCGCTACTGATCCTTTCATTTACGAAACGTTGACCAGCAGTATTGATTTCTAGAATCTTGGGCTTTATCATACCAACTCTTGAAACTGTGTATACAGCATGTCTGCATTACTTCATAATCCAACTCATTCCACTTTCCTACGACCACGAAACTAAAGTACTTCCTAGATTAAACTGTCTTTTTCCTATCTGTCCAGTAAAATCTTAGTATTTCGTAAGTTTAGTTTATACATTGTGTAGTCTTTCTCTCCTCTAAGATCGTCAGGTCCACTTACATCATATTTTAATCGTAATGCACTTATCGCAGCTTCGAGACAAATCTGAGTACAAGACTGTGGACTTTTGTACGTTTCTATGGATGCTTGATCAGATAGCAGCTCTAAACTGGGGCTTGTGAGCAAGTGTAACTACGTAGTTGTATTTACAAGAACTAAGCTTATGTTCGTAGTATCCCTTCTTCTCTTATAAAGTTATCGTATGAGCAAACAAAGCTTGTCCTTAGGGGCCGTCATTCATATGATAAACCACTCGGTGGATCTTCTAATGCGAGAGCAGGAGCAGGTTATGGACTACCAGGCCGTACTCAGTGAACGAAGGCTTCAGCTGCTGCTGCTACTACTACTTGCCCGGAATGACCAACACTAGATTTCTAACCTGAAGTAAGCGTGTGCTCTTCTCCGAGGCTGAGAGACCGGAATTGCCACTGTAGATGGTACCTCCCTATATACTCCGGTTCACCTCGTAAAAAATAATCTTATATTGTGTTTTATTACTATATGTATCCCCGTACCAAATCCAGCTAGGGCGCCATCCTCTGGTTTTATTTTGTGTTGCTGGCAGCATTTCTTATCGGCCTCTTGCTAATCTTGCCTTGAATGTTTATATTTTTTCCTTGTATTTTTTATATATTTTCGCTGTTTTATTTTAGTTATCTTGTTTCCTGTAGTTCATTGAGTATTTTGTAAATATATATGTAAGTTGGCACCTGAAGCCATCTTACGTGTTATTAGGAAGAATAATCACAATAATGTGGCTGAAACAATTCATATCAAATCCACTAATTGGAAAAGATTCTCTAGACGACGTTTCGGTCCATCCTGGACTGAAACTTGATAATGGAAAGTTTTCCTTGAAAGCAATATTAGTAAATACAGTGGAACCTCGGTACTCGAACAGCTCCGTACTCGAACAATTCGGTACTCGAAAGCTTTGTTCGATAAAAAATATCGCTGGTAGTCGACTGTTTGCTCGGCACTCGACCAAACAAACACGACCTGCCAGAACATGTGCGTCAGTCTCCCGCAGTTGTCGCTCAGTACAAAACTCCGCTGAACTTCACTGTAAACTATTTCTTGTTTCTTCGCATTTTTGGGTGTTTTTATATTATTTGTATAAATAAGTCACCATGGGGCCTAAGAAGGTTAGTGATAACAGTCAACCAAAAAGAAAATTGGTTAGTGTGTTTGCCCTGATGTAAACACCGCCTCTGCCTCTCCATATAATATGCCTTTTATTATTAATTTCGGTGTCTTTATTGTGCTTCTAGGTTATCTATCGTGTTTCTGATATCAAGTTAGAATAATTGTGATAGATAGATAACCTTTATTACTAATATTAGCGTAATTACACAACATGTATTAGCGCCACCACTAGTATCCAGCTATCAAGACGACTCATCAGATACTGAATGCTCCTTCTGCTGGCCCCTCCCTCTCTCTCCTATAGCTCCTCCCACTTCGGGACCTCTTATATTACGTTTGCTTTCCATTCTGAATTTTTATTCACACAAAAAATAAAGATTTACTGTTATGCAGACTACTGCATTATTGAAAAAATGGTACAAATAATATCAGCGCATTTGTGAAAGCTTATTAGACCCACCAGTTGACGTGTATTGGACGCGTGATGTGATTTGTTTAGTCTTGAACATCAGCAAAAATCGAACATTTCCGCTACTTTGAGCTCAATTTCAAGGTACTTTTAGTCTGTAAACCATTCAAAATCATCTCTATTTCTGTAATATATTTTTCATTCTATCAAATGAGACCAAGAATCATAAATATCATATGAAAATACACCGCAAAGTCGCTGTAAGTGTATTTTTGGGGGTCTGAAGCGGATTAATTTAATTTACATTATTCCTTATGGGAAAATTCGTTCGGTACTCGAACATCCTTCTGCAACGAATTAAGTTCGAGTACCGAGGTTCCACTGTAAATGGGAAGAGCTGAACATCGCCACAGGAGAAGCTGACTTCATACAGCGGATCAAATCTAATTAATACCAAACTAATTAATGACTGTTGATGTACGGTGGTTAAAAGGGAAACCCAAGAGCTGAAGATCAATCCTCTTGCAAGTCCAAATAAGAAATTTCACAAACTGGCAAACTCGCTCACAGCTTGTTTAGTGGTCATGTGTGTGCAGTGATGTTTAACAAACTCTGCCACACATTAGGAATATAATTACATTAGGATTAAGAGACATGACTTCCTCATCCTTAAAACAAGATGTTGCTCTGGAGATTTCTGTGTTCTTAAGATGTTTTGGTGAGTATAGTTATGCAGCATTTCTGTCTCGCAAATAGTGCAAGGAGGATCAAGCGTATTTGTGCTAAATTACCCAAACGGGTTCATCACTTACCATAAAGTTACATGTTTTAACACTGACTCCCATTTTCTGGTTATCAACACATCCAGGCCTGAAACACAGCATTTCAGAGAATATCAAGCACATGGGGAAGGTAAAACACAGGACATTTGGTCCTCACCGAAGCTATCTGATGAGGACTAAATGCAGTCCAGCTACCTTCACTGTTGACTAGATAGTTAAGGTCACCAGCCCTCCACTTTCTTCGGCCACACTGCTGGCTTAACATACCTTAAAGCTATATATGGATCCTGCCTCCACCACCTCATTTTCCAGACTATTCCACTTCCTGACAACTCTGCCACTGAATAAATACTTCCTAACATCTTTGTGATTAAGAGACAGAGCATGAAATTAAGTAATTTTTATATAAAAGGCGATCATAATGAACAGTACATAGGAGCTTTATCAAAAAAAATAATAGTAAAAAATTTCATAATGCAAGAATAAAACCAAGAGAAGATTACGTGTTATAAATACTGATTAAAATATGAGCACTGTGCATGAGTGAACAACAAAACACACGGATGCAAATTGGTTAGAGATCATATTGTCCACACCACTCGATCCCTTCATCACTTGTAATTAAATTCATATTAATTATATGGAAGGCTTGTAGACTGATAAGCCGGTGCACAGTTGCCAATACCATAACTGTGGAGCTGTGCACACTATTGTAAAGTGTGTTGTGTTACTTTGTCCTTGTGTTGTCACTGTACGTCCTTGCAAGTGCATTTGTACATGCAGGTGGGTGATGAATATGGCAGTGCAATATGTTGGTACGATAATCTACCACATTCACTGCCAAGAACATCGTAATCTACTCACATTCACTGCCAAAATATCGTAATCTATCACAATCACTGCCAAAATATCGTAATCTATCACATTCACTGCCAAAATATCGTAATCTATCACATTCACTGAGAAAATATCGTAATCTATCACATTCACTGCCAAAAATCGTAATCTATCAAATTCACTGCCAAAAAAATCGTAATCTATCACATACTGCCAAAAAATCGTAATATATCACATTTCTGCCAAAAAGATCGTAATCTATCACATTCACTGTCAAGAATGATTTATCAGTTTCACTTGGACTGTACACAGTACCACTCTAGTAATTATCTCAGATGATTAGATATAAAGGGCCCAATCTCGTTGCTTACTCTTTATTTCAATTATAGTAGCTGAACTTCTAATGTCTCTCTTATTTTATTCACTCGTGTGTTCACCATATTTATCAGCTTTACGTTATGAATCAGCTCTAAAATATTTTGAGGTGCGTCTTTCAACTAGCCTTAAGTGCTTCTTTCAATTACCATTGAGTTTCTTTTTTAACTATCCTTGAGTGCTTCTTTCAACTACCCTTGAAGTGTTTTTATTCTACTACCCTTGAGTGCTTCTTTCAACTACCCTTGAGTGCTTTTTCTACTACCTTAGAGGTGCTTCTTTCAACTACCCTTGAGTGCTTCTTTCAACGACCCTTGAGTGCTTCTTTCAACGACCCTTGAGTGCTTCTTTCTACTACCCTTGAGGTGCTTCTTTCTACTACCTTAGAGGTGCTTCTTTCTACTACCCTTGAGTGCTTTTTACAACCCGATGTGCTTTTATACAAACCCTGACTGTCTTTTCCATTCGTATCCTACATATCTAACATCGATGGACCTCTTTCACCTTCCCCACCGGTTATGCTGCAGATTAAGTATCCATCCACAATTCTTCAGAAATATGTCTCGACAATTCCTTTCGACATATTAAGTCAGTACAACATTTACGGAAACACAGTCCGCCAGTAAGTGTTTACCCACATTTACACTAAGTTTGTCTCAGAACCATTCACAATGCTGCAGTTTTCTTAAGAATGTTTACTGTATCACTGTTGCTACTGTATGTGAATAACCTACAACGTCCGCAGGTGTGTGTGTGTGTGTGTACTCATCTATTTGTGTTGTAGGGGTCAATTCACAGTTCCTGGCCCCTCCTATTCGCTAGTGTGTGTGTGTTGTTATGCGAACCTACCGAAAAAATGAGAGTATATAAAACAATGCTTTAATATTCAATTTATTGTTTTAAATTTTCTATCATAAAGCAATTTCTTTTTAATTCATTAATTAATTAAATATCTTTCTCTGCCTCTTCTCCCCCCTCTCTCTCTCTCTCTCTCTCTCTCTCTCTCTCTCCCTCTCTGTGCACCAGAGCAGGCCAGAAGCATCTCACAGCGCCTCCAGCAGTAGAAGTCACATATTCAGGTAGTAAACACTAACCTTTACTCAGGAAAGGTCAAAGGTCAGAGGTTAGTAAACGTGACCCTATTACAGTACTGCCTCAGCAGAGGCAACACCATCATGCCATAAATCTATTATTTATTATCACTGATTATCATTCTTTAAAACAATAATAATAATAAAAAAAATAATAATAATAATAATAATAATAATAATAATAATTAATAATATTATAATTATTACTATTATTATTTACTGTTACTAAGAGAATACAAATAATTAAACTCTATTCTTCCTCTTACTAAAACTAGGACTAATAGTATTTTTCTATTACAACCATTAGTATTCTTAGACATATATTCATTAGTACTTCTAGCACTTATTCTACCAACACCACTAGATCTAACACTGCTACTGCCAATACTACTACTACCGCAAACATTGGAACTAATACTATCAATAGTCCTATCAATAATAATACTCTTGGTTAATTATTGGTAAGAATACTAAAAATATGACAGAGAAAGCGACAGAGAGAGAAGAGAGAGGGAGAAGAGAGAGGAGAGGAGAGAGAGAGAGAAAGAGAGAGAGAGAGAGAGAGAGAGGAGAGAGAGAGAGAGAGAGAGAGAGAGAGAGAGGAGAGACCTCAACAAGAGGAATTCACAATCTTATACACGGTATGTCAAGCCCATCTTGAAGTACGCGGCGCCAGTATGTAAAGTATGTCAAGATGTAAAAAGTGCAGATTTTTGCTACGAGACTAGTCCCAGGTTAGAGGAAATAAACCTGACGACGTCAGAGAACAGAAGGACCAGAGGTGACATGATTACAACATGTAAAATACTCAGAGGAATACAGAGGGTGAACAGTGCAAGTCTGTCTGAGAGGCGAGTCGCCGGTAAACGAGTGTACAGCAGGAAGCCAAACACAGCTGAGTCACAGGGATGTCAGGAAATACTTCTTTAGCCTTAGAGTAGTCAGGACGAGAAAACAACCTGCACAACGAAGTGGTTGAGGCAGAATCCAGGCATAGCTTTAAGAATAAGTATGATAAGTCTAACAACCAGGGGTTAAACCCAGCAAGGGCCAGCGTAGGCGGGGCCAGGAGCAGAGACCCGAGTCCTGCAATCACACACAGGTGTGTACAAATAGGTGAGCACACACACACGTACATATACACACTCAAACACCCGTACACACACGTGCACACGTACACACACACACGCATTACGCTACAACTACAGGATACATATAATTACGCAGGTTATAACAAGTCTACCTGCGCATAATTACAAAGTCCACAGACAACAACGACATCTTCATCAGCAGCAGCAGCAACAGCAGCAGTAGCAGCTGTAGCAGCAGTAGCAGCTGTAGCAGCAGTAGCAGAAGCAGTAGCAGTTGCAGTAGCAGAAGCAGCAGCAGTAGCAGCATTAGCAGTAAAGCAGCATGCGCATTAGCAAAGTCAGCAGCAGCAACAAGCAACAGTAGTCAGCAGCAAGTAGCAACAGCAGCAGAGCAACAGTAGTAGCAGCAAGCAGCAGTAGCAGTAGCAGCAACAGTAAGCAGCAAGCAGTAGCAGCAGCAACAGACAGCAGAAGCAAAGTAAGTAGCAGCAGCAACAGTAGCAGCGAGTAGAGCAGTCAACGTAGCAGCAGAACAGTAGCAGCAGCAGCACAGTACGTAGTAGCAACAAGCAGTAGCAGCAGCAGCAGAGAGCAGTAGCAGAACAGTAGGGCAGTAGCAGCAAGAGCAGCAACAGCGCAGCACAACAGACAGTAGCGTAACAGTAGGAAGAAGGAACAATAAAACGGAACTAATTTAGCGCTTAATTGGGGGAAAAGTCTCCGGAAAATATTTAATGCTTCCATTTTGTTTGTTTTTTGCTTGTTTGTTCACTTTAATGTTGACTTTGTGAAATTGACTTACATGAAAGACCCTTCCCAGCCAGGCCGCCCACCAGACCCACCCAGCAGCCGCCACCCACCAGACCCACCCAGCCGCCACCACCCACCAGACCCACCAGCACCACCACCTACCAGACCCACCCAGCCACCACCACCAGACCCACCCAGCCGCCACCACCACCCACCAGACCCACCCAGCCACCACCACCCACCAGACCCACCTAGCCACCACCACCCACCAGACCCACCCATCCACCACCAACCACCAGACCCACCCAGCCACCACCATCCACCAGACCCACCCAGCCACCACCCACCAGATCCACGCCAACCACCCAATCCACCAGGCCCACCCATCCAAAACCCCGCCAGGCCCACCAGCCACTACCACCCACTACACCCACTCAGCCACAACACACTCGGCCCACCCATTCACCACCCCCCAGGCCCACCCATCTTACCACCAACCACCAGAGCCACATCCCCACCAGGGGCCACCAGACCCACTATCCACCCCAACCACCAGGCCGACCCAGCCACCACCCCCAGACCCCACCACCCACCCACCAGACCCACCCAGCCACCACCACCCACCAGACCCACCCATCCACCACCACTCACCAGACCCACCTAGCCACCACCACCCACCAGATCCACCCAGCCACCCCACCCACCAGGCCCACCCAGCCAAAACCCCCGCCAGGCCCACCCAGCCACTACCACCCACCAGACCCACCCAGTCACAACCACACTTCAGACCCACCCAGCCACCACCACCCACCAGGCCCACCCAGCACACCTCAAGAGACTACTGCCAACACAAAATCTTCCCACACCCCGGCATACCCTCAGGAGACATCACTACCTGGAGTCTACCTGGAGGGCATTCCGAGGATCGACGTCCTCGCGGCCCAGTCTATGACCAGGATTCCCGGTGGATCAGAGCCTGATCAACGAAGCTGTTACTGCTGGCTGCACGTAGTCCAACGTGCGAACCACAGCCCGGCTGATCTGGAAATGACTTTAGGTATCTGTTTAGCTCCCTCTTGAAGACAACCAGAGGCCTACTGGTAATGCCCCTTATAGCAGTGGAAGGCTGTTGAACAGTCTTGGGCCCCGGACACTTATTGTGTCCGGTCACCGTCTGCCAAGTCTATTGCTTTCGTATGGCGTGATTTCTGTGTGCATATTAGGGACCAGTCCCTCCAGAATCTTCCAGGTGTAGATTATGATAAATCTCTCTCGCCTGCGCTCCAGTGAATATAAGTCTAGTGCTTCCAGGCGTTCCCAGTAGTTAAGGTGTTTGATGGAACTTATACGTGCAGTAAAGGTTCTCTGTACATTCTCTAGATCTGCAATTTCACCTGCCTTGAATGGGGATGTTAATGTACAGCAGTATTCCAGCCTAGAGAGAACAAGTGATTTAAAAAGGATCATCATTGGCTTAGCATCCCTAGTCTTGAATGTTCTCATTATCCATCCTATCAGTTTCCTCGCAGATGTGATAGTGGCATTGTTGTGGTCCTTGAAGTTGAGGTCTTCGGACATTACCACACCCATGTCTTTCACATTACTTTTCCGCTCTATTGTGTGATTAGAATTTGTAGTATACTCAGTCCTAGCTATTATTTCCTCCAGTTTTCCATAACGGAGTAGTTGGAATTTGTCTTCATTGAACATCATATTATTCTCTGTTTCCCATTGGAAAACTTGGTTTATATCTTCTTGGAGATTTGCCGTGTCCTCAATGGATGACACACTCATGCAGATCCTAGTATCATCTGCAAAGGATGATACAGTGATATGGTTTACATCCCTGTCTATGTCTGATATGAGAATGAGGAACAGGATAGGTGCGAGTACTGTGCCTTGTGGGACAGAGCTCTTCACTATGGCAGCATCCGATTTAACTCTGTTTACCACTACTCTTTGTGTTCGATTGGTTAGAAACTTGAAGATCCATCTGCCTACTTTTTCAGTTATCCCTTTAGCACGCATTTTGTGTGCTATTACACCATGATCGCACTTGTCAAAGGCTTTTGCAAAATCTGTGTATACTACATCTGCATTCTGTTTGTTTTCCAGTGCATCTAAGACCATATCATAGTGGTCTAGCAGTTGCGAGAGGCAGGAGCGACCTGCTCTGAAACCATGTTGCCCTGGGTTGGGCAATTTTTGGGAGTCCAGGTAGTTTGCTATCCTGCTTCTTAGAACTCTTTCAAAGATTTTTATGATATGGGACGTTAAAGCTATTGGTCTATAGTTTTTAGCTACTGCTTTGCTGCCACCTTTGTGGAGTGGGGCTATATCTGTTGTTTTCAGTGACTGTGGAATCTCACCTGTGTCTATGCTCCTTCTCCATAGCATACTTAGGGCCCGTGAGAGGGGTTTCTTGCAGTTCTTAATGAACACAGAGTTCCACGAGTCTGGGCCTGGGGCTGAGTGCATGGGCATGTCGTCGATGGCTTTCTCAAAGTCTAGAGGAGTTAGGGTTATGTCAGAAATTTGGCATACATTGGCAGGGTTTTGAGGCTCATTCATGAAAAAAAAATTTGGGTTGTCTGTCTTTAAACTGATTAGTGGCTCGCTGAACACAGAGTCATATTGAGATTTCTTTGTTGTCATCTGTGCAAGATCCGTCTTGTCTGAGCAGGGGCCCTATACTAGAAATGGTTTTTGCCTTATTTTTGGCATATGAAAAGAAATATTTCGAATTTCTTTCAATTTCACTAATCGCTTTTAGCTCCTCTTGACTCTCCTGGATCCTGTATGAGTCCTTTAACTTTAGCTCAATATTTTCCACTTCCCTGGTTAGCGCTTCCTTCCGTGAATCAGATAGTCCGGCATTCTTGAGGAGTTCAGTGATTCTTCGTCTTCTCCTGTAGAGGGAGCATCTCTCTCTCTCCAGTTTACTTCTCTTTTTTTTTCTTAGAGGAATATGCCTTGAACATACTTCAGCTGCCAGGAGGTTGATCTTTTCAAGGCACTGGTTAGGGTCCATGTAATTCAAGATATCTTCCCAACATGTTTCATTTAGGACATAGTTTACCAGATCCCAGTTGATGTTCTTGCTGTTGAAGTTGAATTTGGTAAAGGTACCCTCATAGCTATATGCATTTTGCTGATCAGGACTCCTGTGCATGTACGTCTATACTTCGATTAGATTGTGATCAAAATGGACTATGATGGACTATGACAGGAAAATATGACCAGCTGTTGGAGAAAAGGAAACACGATAACCACGAGGCCGTAGCTTTAAGACACGGGATCTGTGGAAAGTAATAAAATATAGTGATCTGGGGAGGTAATGAAGTTGAATGATCTGGAGAGGTAATAAAATAATGATCTGGATGAAGAAGGGATGAAGATACGTAGTTTCAAGAATAGAGGTAAGAGAGCCCATAACGCTAGGAGTAAGTGAACTGGTAAATAACTGCTAGTTTAGAGGCAGGACAGGCGCAAAGATTCGACCCCTGCAACCACAAACAAACGAGTAAAAGGCAAATACGCTCGAATATATACACACAAGAGAGCACAGGCAGTTAACCTGGTAGAGAGTAACAGGCAGCCAGTCTAGTAGAGAGAGACACAGGCAACCAGGAACAGGTAACCACTGTGGTCGAGAGGAGGAGACAGGCGTATAAACTGCCACACTCCGGGTGAAAAATATTTTAATACGATAACAGAGTGAAGTGTGTCAGGACAGCAGCGCGTGTCAGCAGAGGAGCCAGATACGTAATTAAGGGTTGAGCTTTTTGAGCCGTGTGATAGTGATAAGTGTAGTGCAGCCCACTGGTGGCTGATGACAGGCTCACCACCCAAGAGGTTAATTGAAAGTCACCCGCACGATAGACAAACTTTTGTTGGTATTCTTATGGTTTAATTAATTTTGTCCTTATAGTTATTATTATTAGTAGTAGTATTGTTATTTCTATTTTTACAGTTTTAATTGTTTATCAATACTTTTATACATATGGAGGTGTTCATCACATTGTGTCTACACTGAGAGGTGTTCATCTCATTGTCTACACTGAGAGGTGTTCATCTCATTGTGTCTACACTGAGAGGTGTTCATCTCAGTGTCTACACTGAGAGGTGTTCATCTCATTGTGTCTACACTGAGAGGTGTTCATCTCAGTGTCTACACTGAGAGGTGTTCATCTCATTGTGTCTACACTGAGAGGTGTTCATCTCAGTGTCTACACTGAAGGTGTTCATCTCATTGTGTCTACACTGAGAGGTGTTCATCTCAGTGTCTACACTGAGAGGTGTTCATCTCATTGTGTCTACACTGAGAGGTGTTCATCTCATTGTGTCTACACTGAGAGGTGTTCATCTCAGTGTCTACACTGAGAGGTGTTCATCTCATTGTGTCTACACTGAGAGGTGTTCATCTCAGTGTCTACACTGAGAGGTGTTCATCTCATTGTGTCTACACTGAGAGGTGTTCATCTCATTGTGTCTACACTGAGAGGTGTTCATCTCATTGTGTCTACACTGAGAGGTGTTCATCTCATTGTGTCTACACTGAGAGGTGTTCATCTCATTGTGTATACACTGAGAGGTGTTCATCTCATTGTGTATACACTGAGAGGTGTTCATCTCATTGTGTCTACACTGAGAGGTGTTCATCTCATTGTGTCTACACTGAGAGGTGTTCATCTCATTGTGTATACACTGAGAGGTGTTCATCTCATTGTGTATACACTGAGAGGTGTTCATCTCATTGTGTATACACTGAGAGGTGTTCATCTCATTGTGTCTACACTGAGAGGTGTTCATCTCATTGTGTCTACACTGAGAGGTGTTCATCTCATTGTGTATACACTGAGAGGTGTTCATCTCATTGTGTATACACTGAGAGGTGTTCATCTCATTGTGTCTACACTGAGAGGTGTTCATCTCATTGTGTCTACACTGAGAGGTGTTCATCTCATTGTGTATACACTGAGAGGTGTTCATCTCATTGTGTATACACTGAGAGGTGTTCATCTCATTGTGTCTACACTGAGAGGTGTTCATCTCATTGTGTATACACTGAGAGGTGTTCATCTCATTGTGTATACACTGAGGGTGTTCATCTCATTGTGTCTACACTGAGAGGTGTTCATCTCATTGTGTATACACTGAGAGGTGTTCATCTCATTGTGTATACACTGAGAGGTGTTCATCTCATTGTGTATACACTGAGAGGTGTTCATCTCATTGTGTATACACTGAGAGGTGTTCATCTCATTGTGTATACACTGAGAGGTGTTTATCTCATTGTGTATACACTGAGAGGTGTTCATCTCATTGTGTATACACTGAGGTGTTCATCTCTCACTGAGGTGTACTTCTAAGAATATGCACTGAAGTGTATCTTTGTTTTATACACATAGTCATATATATTAATTTAGCAGTTTGTGGACACAGTTGTAAGCTATGAAAAGATATTCTTCGGTACTTACAACTGCTTAATTAATCAGCCGGTTGTGTCATTGTTAGGTGTTCAGTGTACCATTAAGCCGGTCAGTTACACTAACGTCAATATAACAGCAGTTTTCTGTACCACAACGCAACATCTTCCTCCTGTCTTACATTAAAACAACATCAACCCCCTGTATCCGTCTTTATAACCTAACATAGCACTCCACCTCACAACACCCGTTTTCTTTTTCATAACTGCATGAAGACCGTTTTGCTAGACTTATGGTACACAGTAACACCCCTTCTATCCGTTTTCTATTACAAAGCCAGTGAAATAAAACGGTAAAGTCGACTTTCCTGCCGTTCTCTATTACATAAACATTGGGCTAACCAACTCAGTATTTCTCATTCAATTTAGATCTGTTTTGCCAATGAAATAATTTGCGTGTAAAATGTTTTTTTACACAAATGTTCATTTGCACGCGTGGCTGCCTGGAGAGGCAGCCGTGTGCCTGGCCTGCAGAGCAATGCAGGCTACACACATGGAAGCACCATGCAGGAGTGGCCGAGAGGTAACACTAACTGGTTAGCACTCGGAGGATGGAGCCTCCATCACTCAATAAAGTAAACCTGGGAGTTCCAAACATTACTGCCGCCTTCCATACTATGACCGAGTCCACACACTTCCTAACCTCCATCAACTTTTTCAAATTTAATTTGTTTACAACTGCACGCATCAAGACGCACATCCATTACCTTCGATATACACACGTCATGTGTTTGCAGCTGCACGTCATGTGTTTACAGCTGCACGTCATGTGTTTACAGCTGCACGTCATGTGTTTACAGCTGCACGTCATGTGTTTACAGCTGCACGTCATGTGTTTACAGCTGCACGTCATGTGTTTACAGCTGCACTAAAGTATAATCACTCACATGTCAAGCAGCCAACGTTATGACATTAATATGAATGGCAACACCAAATAAATAAGAATTACATAAATATATTACTGATATGCTGCAACCTAACAATCAATGCCCTGGAAAGGCCTGAATTCCAGCACGAAGGTCAGCCAAGTAGGCTGCAACTGACACAATTTCACTCTTAATTCTTTCTCAGCAGCCATCCTCTAACAATATATTGCTTCTTGTTAGTTTACCTGTTTTTAACTAGATATCCATTTCAGTTATTAATTTCACAAATTCTGAATGAGAGCTGTTATGTATGATTATCAATATATGAAGACATCTCATTTCTATTTCTTTATTCCAACTTCATGATAATCATTTAAAAAACAGAAGAAGTGACAGATAACCACTAATATAACATTTATACTAATACATGAGAGGAGTAATTAGCACAGTGAGTTAATATAAATAAATTGTTTACAAAACCGATAAGTTGATAAACAAGACACTTGTGCAACATTTGGCTAACTTTATTCTGGAAACGTTTTGCCAGCCAGTGACTTCTACAGTCCAATGCAGAGAAAGGTGGAAGATTAAGGTATTAAGGTAATCAGTCCTTCGACTCCAGGCTGAGGGACTGATTACCTCAAACTCCTCATCCTCATTGGACTGAAGAAGCAACTGGTTGGCGAAACGTTTCCAAAATAAAGATAGCCAAATGTTGCACAAATATCTCATTTATCACAGTGAGTTAATACCAGAACCAAGAAAGTGAGTTGCTCACTCTTGTACACTCACACACTGGACATATCTAGCTCAACAACCATCACTTTATAAAGCAAGTGTTTAATATATCCCAAATGATTCGTCCGATATATAGTCCTAATATTATGTCCCAAGACGAAACAAGCCACATATTTTCACTCAGGTCAGCAGAGATCTGAATTTCAATCAATTCTGCTTCCATTTCGTCAAACATTGGAGAGAGTTGAGCAAGTGAATCGTGAACGAAAGTGTTACCCAATCAGCAGGATGGAGGCACGCGAAGAAAGTTAACTGTACTACCCTGGAATGTACGAATTTATTTAACATGGTCAAGTTCTCAAAGATATGTCAAGAATGTTGATAGGAACGGTGTAGAACTAGCTAGTGTTGAGATAGAACGGTGTAGGAACTAGCTAGTTAGATAAGAACGTGTAGAACTCTGTTTGAGAAGAACGGTGTAGGAACTAGCTAGTGTTGAGATAGGAACGGTGTAGGAACTAGCTAGTGTTGAGATAAGAACGGTGTAGGAACTAGCTAGTGTTGAGATAAGAACGGTGTAGGAACTAGCTAGTGTTGAGATAAGAACGGTGTAGGAACTAGCTAGTGTTGAGATAAGAACGGTGTAGGAACTAGATAGTGTTGAGATAAGAACGGTGTAGGAACTAGCTAGTGTTGAGATAAGAACGATGTAGGAACTAGCTAGTGTTGAGATAAAAACGGTGTAGGAACTAAGTAGTGTCGAAGTAGGAAGGTATAGAAACTAGTGTCGACATATAAATGGTGTAGGAACTAACCAGCCTCGAGATAGGAACTGTGAGAGAGAGAGTTAGGTGCCACCACTATAATATTAATTCCAATTAAACAGTCATTTGATCACGTAAGATAAATGTGGGCCTCACTGCTCTTAGCAAGTGTAAATACACCATGCTGATGACTCATCAACACGTGTATACACACTGTGTGGATAACGCATAAATACGTGTATACACGCCATGTTGATGATATATCAAAATGTGTATATACACCGTGTTGATATCGCATCAGCACGTGCATACACGCAGCACTGATGACTCTGCAACACGTAAAACATTTCGCCCGTCTTGTGCTTCAGATGAATAGAAAATACAAGAATATCAGTTTTATCTACAAGAGATTATTTAAAATACCTTTCCTCAATGTTTAAACACACACACACATTATATATATATATATATATATATATATATATATATATATATATATATATATATATATATATATATATAAAAATTCAAACAGGCGAAATTATTTACATTGTCTCTACGTCCACAGCGGACTCGAACCTGCAAACTGTGTATCAGTGTCACAGTACTTTACCACGAGTCAGACCCCAGATAAGTATGGTAATATCGTCTACCGTAGCTAGACGATATTACCAAGCATCAGGCTTGTTTTCAAATTTATTTCATCAAATTCTGCCACATGCAGTGGACAATGTTGTCCACTGCATGTGAGGATAATAATAAATAATAATAAACAAACACAATGAAATATATTTTTCGTAAAGTTCAGAATGATTTGCGAAATTTGATACAATTTGCTTGCTTATTCGCCAAGAAGAGCGTTTTATTTAAAGCAACATAGAACGCTCTTCTTGCCGAATAAGGCAAGCTTGTCTAATGCAAATCATTCTGAACTATATATTTCATTGTGTTTGTTATTAAATTATTGAAACTTATCTAAAATATATTTAGCTGGATTAGGCTAAATTAAATTGCGTAGATATAATAAGGTTAGGTACGTTTTCTAAGGTTCTTTGGTACAAAATTATTAATTTTACATTAACATAAATGAAAAATATATTTCTAAATGTATAAGAAAATTTTAGAAAGGACTTAATTTTAAAAAGTTATTGTAATTGACAATTTTACCTATTCGACATATATATATATATATATATATATATATATATATATATATATATATATATATATATATATACACTGCATTTCTCACTCTTACCAAACATCCAGAAGTTTACGTTTATTAGGTCATTCTTTCCTTTCATTACTCTTGCTCTAGAAACCTTACGAAAATACCATGATCTTTAACAGGGGTTTGTTTATCTCTGTCACTCTTTATGGCACACCTTTTAACCATTTTTCCGTCATTCACACTTCTGTCCCTCAATCCTTCCTACCTACCTATTTCCTGTCTCCTTCCCTTCGGCCTTTTTCTTCCTCCCATCCTTCTTCTATCCGTTTCTATAAGGCTTAATATCCTACTTAAAGGAAGCTGGTTCTGCATACTGTATTCTATCTCTCTCTTAGTACTTGCTACTATTCACCTCAGTCCTCGAGGAGTAATGTTTGTCTTGCACAGTAAAATAATATTCACTTCATAAAGGTTACCAGTAAATGTTTGAGAGACAAAATATGTTCAGTTTTTAATCAATAAACGTTCAGTGTTCAACCAATAAACATTCAATGTTCATTTACACAGTAATAATGCGTGTCTATCAGCACAACAAAATGTCAATACAGCGTGTGATAAGAAAGGTGTATGTGTGTGCTCACTTATATGTGGTTTCAGGAGTCGAGTCACAGCTCTTGGTGTGTGTGTGTGTGTGTGTACACTATCAGGTAACTAGGTGGTTGCATGCTTGAATGATAGTTTAGCAGGAAAAGAAATATTCCTGGTTAACCTACCAATACCCTCCCACGCACTTACACACACACACACACACACACACACACACACACACACACACCGTACACACACACACACACACAGTATAACTGTGTGTTGCTACTACTCTCTCAGTATTGTCTAACCTTACCAGATATTTCTTCTTCCCAACCACCATCACCAAAATCGCTATCACTGTCACGATCACCACTATCAAATACCACTATCACCATTACCACGAACTCCACACCACTACCATCACCACTACCACCATCACCACTACCACCATCCTCAATACAACCATCACTACCACTATCAATACAAACATCATTATCACCATTACCACCAGGATCCCTACCATCATCATCACTACCACTATCAGTACTATCACTACCGTCACCACTGCCACCATCACTACCACCATCACTATCACCACCACTACCGCCACCACCACCACCACTACTACCACCACCACTACTACCACCACCACTACTACCACCACTACCACTACTACCACCACCACTACCACCACCACCACTACTACCACCACCACCACCACTACTACCACCACCACTACTACCACCACCACTACCACCACCACTACCACCACCACCACCACTACCACCACCACCGCAATATCGCTCATCTCCACCTTCAGAATTATCCTTTTTTTACATTTTTTCTAAAATGTTTACCCGCATAATAACAGATATAGAATTAGGTAATAATTTCTGCTTTCAGGTATGTGTGTGTGTGTAGTCACCTAGTTGTGGTTGCAGGGGTCGAATCACAGCTCCTAGCCCCGTCTCTTCACTGGTCGCTAATGGGTAACTATCCCTGTTCCAAGAGCTTTATCATACCTCTTCTTAAAGCTATGTATGGATCCTGCCTCCATTACATCACTTTCCAGACTATTCCACTTGCTGACAACTCTGTGACTGAAGAAATACTTCCTAACAGTGTGTGTGTGTGTGTGTACGTGTGTGTTTGTATGTGTGTGTGTGTGTGTGTACGTGTGTGTTTGTTTGTGTTGGTGTGTGTGTGTGTGTGTGTGTGTGTGTGTGTGTGTGTGTGTGTGTGTGTGTGTGTGTGTGTGTGTGAGTGCGAGTGTTTGTATGTGTGTGTGTGTGTGAGTGTGAGTGTTTGTGTGTAACTCTCACAATCGTAAGGCAGAGTGTTAATGATGATATTTTTAATCACAAACGTAATATTTATATTTTAAAAAGTATCGGCTGGTATCGGACGATTTTTTTAACTGATACCGATAATTAAAAAACGGCCGATACTGATACTTTGGCACATCCTTAGATAACAGCTGTTATCCTTCCTTGGCTCACTTTTGAGCCCAGCTCTAAGGTATAATACCAGCCCCACCTCCATTCCCAGGATGCCACCCAGAACAGTTGGTTTACACCCTGCTACCTAGTTATTGCCAGTTAAGTAGGGGCAACGGGTGTAAGAAAGCTTATCTGTTTCTACCCACCCTAGGACTGTACCCGGATACTTTGATTCTGAGCCTTTGCCTCAGAATCAAGACCCGTTCGCTCCTACTGGTTCCTTGACTTACAAGATACCTAAGTTCACTCACTGGTCCCCTGACTTATACCTAAGTTCCCTCCTACTGGTCCCTGACTTACAAGATACCTAAGTTCCTCCTACTGGTCCCTTAACTTACAAGATACTTAAGTTCCCTCCTACTGGTCCCCTGACTTACAAGATACCTAAGTTCACTTACTAGACCTCTGTGCAATACGTTACGTAATTGCAACATTAAATCAATCGTCATGCAATACCTCTCAGTTTTTGGCAAATTTCCATGTAGGCAATATTTTCAACCTTGTAATTTATAAAATAATACATCTCTCTTTTTGTATGACCTTTCTTGAGAGGCAGTGGACGTTAACATCTTCTTTTTGTCTGAATTACTCAGACAAAGCAAGATTAAACTTCAGTCTTGTGTATAAATGTGCTACATTTAATTCAGTCACACTGCCATCACACCTTCCCACTCACTCACACACACACACACACACACACACACACACACACAAACACACACACTGGCGGGGCCAGGAGCTGAGTCTCGACCCCTGCAACCACAATTAGGTGAGTACACACTAATCAGTCCTCGACTACTTTCGTCTTCTGCCATGGCTGAGGGACTGATTACCACTGCACGTTGTCTACTGCATCCAGGATTGCAATTAATCTCTGTATTAGAGTGACAAACCTTGCAACGCAGGTGAAACTTTTCGTCAACAAAGATACTTAGTGAGGTACATGATGCGTCTTACTCATCAACAGTAATGTTTAGTAAAATGTTGTTCCTTCTTCTCCGTGGATAATTTACCACTAGTTGCTCGTGTCGATCTTCATCAAGAATGTGTCGATAATGACACCTAGCACTAGTGTATCTTCAATTATGATATTTATGCTCTCTGCTGTAATTGTTTTGGTGGACTGGTTGGCTGGGTGTCAATCCTGTCTACTGCACAAGGGTCATTAAGCTTGAATTTCACCGTACACCATCAGCCAAGAATACCTCCATCCTAAAAATAGGGATAAAGGTAAACTCTCAGTGTACAGTATATACACACTGAGATAAATATATATCTCACTGTGCATATATACACAGACGTACCTCATTCTGCAGATATACAAATATAAATCTTCCGGAGTATATATACAGAAATATACATCTGTATATACACAGATATACCCACTTCTGCATACACTCAAAGATACGTCTGTGTATACACGTCCCTGGCTGTTATTGACAATACTTTTATAAAATTCGTGACTTCCTACGTAGCTACATTATGTATTGCTCTTGTTTGTATGTTATCACGTTCTCGGCATTAGTTTGTTCTTTCTAATATTACAATATTTTTTTTATTTCTTCGTCAGTGTTTGCCTTGGTTAAATTCTTGTATTTTTCGATACTTCTCGTGCGTGTGGTTCCTAACGTTTCACCAACCTGGCCAAAGAGCACGACATGATTATCCATGCCACTTAACATGACCCTCCCCTACAACATGACTTCACTCTCCGACATGGCTTTCCCTTCAACATAGTTTTCCTCTTCATCATCTCTTAAACATGCCCATCCTCTACAACGCGACTACCCTCCCCAACATGGCCCGCCTCCCCTCTACAACACGTCCCCAACATCCATTTAGCTCTCCCCACCACATCCTTCCACCCTCTCCGGCTAAACAGAGCATAACAAATCGCTTACCCTGGCAGCTATTACCCAAGGTCAAAAAAGGAAGGGAGAGAGGGTGGGAGAGATAATGAGGGAGAGGGACGGCGGGAGGGAGGAGCTTGGTGGTTGGCTTGATAGATTAGAGAATAATGATAGATCGCTGGCAGCAACAGCCTAGCTGACCAGGTAGTCAATAGTGGAGTCTGACCTCAGCTCAGGTTTCAAGAGTACTCTCAAAACCAGTTACAGGTATATCACTGATATGAATAAGAGGAAAGGTGGTAGGAAGGGTGCTTGCCTATTACTTGGAGCGGTTATGTATACTTAAGTGGTTGTCTGATAGACTGTATGGATGGTTATGAGGTCACTTATCTGGCTGAGTGCATGACAGTGTATTACTGTGTGGATCCTTGGATGGTCACTTGCTGTATGGGATGTTGACTGGGAGGGGAGATAGTTTTATTGACAAGCCTATTAACTCTCTGACGAGGTAACTACATATTTCAGTCTGGCTCCTTATTAATTAATAAAGAAGCTGGTAACAGGGGGAGAGACAAAATGGTAACGGGGGAGAGACAAGCTGGTAACGGGGGAGAGACAAACTGATATTAATCAGCCAGGTGGCACCCAGATATTAATCAGACAGGTGGCACCCAGTAATATTAACCAGCCACGTGGCACCCAGTGATATTAACCAACCAGATGATACCCAGTGATATTAACTAACCAGATGGCACCCAGTGATATTAATCAGCCAGGTGGCACCCAGTGATATTAAATAAACAGATGGCACCCAGTGATATTAACCAGCCAGGTGGCACCCAGTGATACTAACCAACAAGGTGGCACTCAAGGTATTAACCAGCCAGGTGGGACCTAAGATAATATTAACCAGTAAGGTGGCACCCAGTAATATAATTCAGGGTTACAGTTGGTGCCTATAACGGAATATAACACAGTATTTGTTCTGGATTCTTCCTCTTAGAAGCCCATTTAGCCTAGACGGTAGAGCGTCGCATTGTCAATTTAGGGACCTCGGTTCGAGCTCCTCGTCCACCCTTCTGTCTATTCATAACTAATATGTTTACACACAACTAATTTGTTTACACACAACTAATGTGTTTACATATGACTAATGACGACTCTAAGCGTTATGTAAACACAATATGAAGAACAAGTATTTTTGGAAGGACAACATTTAACTCAGAATAGATCTTTGTTGGGCGAAACGTAGTTCCGATAAAAACTTATACATATACCCATAATTGTGGGGGCAAAACGTCCTTGTATGCAATATTTAGTGTGTTGAGACATACAGTTAAAATACTATGTGGTAAACAACAATCTTCAACTATGCAGCCAGTGTTAGCTTCTATTGAATATATTTTTCAGTAAGGTCTATAATTAATTATACAATTAATAATAGTAATCCCTATTGCCTAATATATAATTGCCTAATATATTAATCGGACTTTAAATATATCACGTATTAAGTTTCAACTAAAAATACAATATTTATTACAAACATAATGACTAGATTAGCGTGATTATTTCATGTTCTAATGAAATATAATTCTACTTTTTTAACACTAACAATAAAAATACCGTAACGTAATTAATAACTTTGACGGAATCTAAACCTGGTGAATGATTACCTTTAGTGTGGACACAAAAGCTCATTCATTCACTCCCTGGCTCCAGCTTTTGTTACTTCCTGACGTGTTTGTCCTTAAGCTGCGCTCTCTAGCCTCCCTTCAGAACCTAATTAATTATTACTGCCTTATAAAACATGGATTTTTTTGGAGAGACTGGCGTAATTTATATTTTGTTTTAAATCGAGTTTACATTTTCAGGATAAAATGACGGTGGTGTTGCTATTGTTTTTTTTTTTATGCATCAGGGCAAACCAGCTGGGTGTAGACAGTAGTGTTTACTCACCATCTCACACAGATGCAGACAAGGGGTACCGTTCGTCTTGCAGCGGTCGGATTCAGTGTCTGTAAGATCTGTTACGGATGAGATCAACAACAGTTGACAAACATCTAGGTAAGTATTTCTTGGTCACTGTCATGGGCTAGAGGGTGTAAAATAATATATATATACCAAAATTTTTACCGGTACCCATACTTTTCCCGTATTTTTTATTTTTAAAATTATAATGACTATGTTCGATATATAAGGGAATATTCATTGCACAATAGGTATTAAATATCACAGGAAGGTTAAATATTAAACATCTTAATACCTATACTCATTACTTGGCTTGTTGTGTTTGTTACTGGTTGTCAAAAGCACTTGTCGATAGTGTGTGTGTGAGTTTGTACTCACCCCAACTAGGTGAGTACACACACCACACACACACACACTATTGACATTTGCTTTTGACAACCAGTAACAAACACAACAAGCCAAGTAATGAGTATTGGCATTAAGATGTTTAATATTTAACTTTCCTGTGATATTTAATACCTATTGTGCAATGTGTGTGTGTGTGTGTGTGTGTGTGTGTGTGTGTGTGTGTGTGTGTGTTTTGTGTCAACTTTAAACATGAAAAACATGAGAAATGAGAATTATAAAAGTGTATGAGTGTTGTGAGGCAACGGAGCGTGACTGTATCAACATACACACAAAACTCTGAGAACACAAACCACTCAAGAACACACACTCACAGCATCTTATTCTAAATCTGAAAAAGGAAATGTGTACCGAGCCGAGAAACAAGGCAAAGAATTTCCCTTTTTCCATTTTCATATTTTGACGAAGTTTTCTGAAATTTTTTGCACTTGTATTTTTTAGGCAGAAATTTTGTCTTTTTTTCATTTATGATTTGTACTTAATCATTTTCTTCTTCTCCCGCCGGTTGGAATTATATTATTATTGTTATTATTATTAATAGTAGTAGTAGTAGCAGAACCAATAGTATTATGTTCATGTGGAAGCGCTAAACCAGTAAGACTGGAAATATGAGGTAATCAGGTCTGACCCAAAGAAGATGCTAATTCCAATTCCTTGGATCAAGAGAACTTCACCAGATTTTTATGACGTCCAGTCTTTCTCGTATTTCTTTTTATGCTAAATTTCATTTTCTCAGTCATGTAAGAAATATCTGGAATTAAATAAAAATCGTAAAGAAAAAACTTTTACTGCACGAAAACGTCAGTATGTAAACACAGTTGATGAAGGTTCTTAGAACTGTGGTGTAGGAACCCAGGTTTTGTATGTACAGCCATGATGTGAATATTTTTATTCTTGATTATCCATTATTACTATTATTATTATCCATTATTATTATTATATTATTATTAATTGTGGCGTCAGCGCTGACAGCAGGAGGAGGAGCAAGAGGAGTAGGAAGAGGAGGAGGAGCAGGAGGAGGAAGGACAGGAAGAGCAGGAGGAGGAAGGACAGGAAGAACAGGAGGAGGAGGAGGAGGCACCGCCACCGCAGCAGTGTTAGAAATACCTTCAGGAAGGTGAAGAAACACTGAGGACTCTGTACATAAGATAGGTAAGAGCAATACTGGGGAATGCAGCGCTGGCTTGCACACCTCACCTAGTCAAATACACTTGCACCAGACTGATTAGCCACCAGGAAAAAGTGGTGTGAGCTAAACATATCACTAAAGAACAAGAGGAGATATGGTCACGACGTACAGGATGTCCAGGGGCAAAAACAAGGCAGAGTTTAACTGACATAGGAAGGACCAGGATGGTTGGAACACTGATAAAAGATAAATACAACCATGAGCCATAAGGACAGTAGAAAACATTTTTCCAGTTTGAGGAAAGTAAAAAGAGGAACGTACTAGGGAGTCATGTAGTGGAAGAAGACTCCATACATGGTTTTAGAAGTAGGTATGATATAGCTCATGAGATTAAGAATAACTACACCAGTCAAACTTATGCTATGTTTACCTCAAGAGCTGAGGTAAGCATACATATATACGTACATATACAGAGCTTAATAAAAGTCCAATAGCGGGTGTTGATACACTAATACTGGCAAATAAAGCTCGACTTAATTAACCACGCGTTAAAAATACAAGAAAAAACAAGAAATACCTTTTATGAGCCAGATTAAAAAATATGAAACACACAGACAAGCTTTCTATCCGGTGGAACGCAAATATTATTTCTATCTAACGACAAGGAAATATTAAGTTTATCCAACGACAAGTAAATGTTAAGTTCTGTTCAACGAAATGAAAATATAATTTAGTATAAAGAATAAAATCACAATATTATAACGAATTAATAAATTACAGAACAAAAATAGACATTACAAACGAACGACATTTCACTTCATGTTGGACCATTAAAAAGTGGCGAGTGGCTTTATGCTTAAAGGTGTTCGGACGCCTCCTGCACCTCCTTCCTTCCGCCCCAGAAAGATATACACCTAAATCAACCTAACTTGTTCCATCATTTCTATACTAGCCAAGTATTTCAACATGCCTTCTTTGCCTCTTATTCTCTCCATAATATTCATTCGTAATAACATGGATTCAAGCCCCACCTGGTCCGTGATTTATTCACTCATCAAATTGATAACGTATATAAAAGCGCCGGAATCACTGTACGTACATCTATTACATTGCCCTTCTTGCGTCCACTGGTAAACTTAATTTCCACAGATTCCACAAAACTATTACAGAGACTGACGTGTCTCTTGTTTAAAGATTTGAAACTAATGAGGAGAATAAAAACAAGAGAAGACCAGGAAACGCAGCAAATGTATCCGGACAAACTGCAGGACTGGTATGACAAATGCAATGTTTTGAAAACCTCACTCAAGGAGGACCTGAAAATAAACTTAATACCTGAGGCACACATTAACCAGGTAACCTCTGCAGAAAAGGTGAGTTTGACAAATCCATGATTAGTTTTAGGAAATCTCAACAAAGAGTCTTTAAAGACAATGTAAATGACACCTGGTATGTTTGAAATATTTAGCATGCAATCCACAAATGTCCCAAAATGGGAAAAGTGCAGAGGTTTGCTAAGAGGAGAGACCGAAGAAACTAAACTTGATGAAAGGACAGAAGGACCAAGGAAAAGATGATAACGACAGACAAAATACTCAGAGAAATTGATGAGGTGACAGGAATACCCTCTTGGAGATGCGGGAAAAGGGTGCACGAGGGCACAGTTTGAAATGAGGTATTTCTTCAGCCTCAGAGTGGTCAGGAAGTGGATGAACTAGACAACTAAGTGATACAGTAGACGCAGAATCTACACATAATTTTAAGATAAAATAAAATACCACCGTTGTGGAAAAAAAAAACAAGTAGGAAAATCTTAGTGGATTCACGCGCTTATGCATATTTTGAGAGGAATATTCCTCCATGAGATGCGTGTAAACACATGAAAGCGCACAGGTTTTCCTGTTTATTTTTTCACTGATATTTTTTATATTTGCAATCACGCGTTTTATTGTGATTCCTTCCATAACTTTAAGAGTAAATATGACAGGGCTTACGAAACTAGGAGAGAGTAAACCCAGTAACGGCCAGTTTAAGAGAAGGGACAGGAGCTAAGACTCAACCTTAACACAAATAGGTGAGGTGAATACACACACACACACAGTAGCGGCTAATGAAGTGGCGGGGCCAGGAGCTATGACTCGACCCCTGCAACCACAACTAGGTGAGTACACACACGCGCGAGCGCTCGCAAAGGAGGACGACTGTTGACAAGTAATAAGGCTGAAGGAGGGAGGAGCACTTACAGAAGGCGATAAAAAAGTAAGAGGGCAACAAAAGGGGACAGAAAGGATGGGAGAAAATAGGAAGGATTAAATAGGCAAGCAGCTAGGAAGGGACGGGAGGAGGAAGACAGCACTAATACTGAGTGACAGTGAGAATGCCCCGTTGACAGGTGTGCAGGGGGAGAGAGGGTGCCAGTAATATGACCCTGACACCTATTACCACTCATAAGTGACGATCCTGGTATGACTTACCTGGCTGCCACCACCACGGTCACCACTACGCAGAAATCATGCCTTACTAACTTAATAAAAATTCCATGATAGGATGACAGTTACAAGCCAGTAAGGGGAAGGGTGGACAGGGTGGAGGAATGGCACTCCACTGGATCAAAGAGCATCTGAAAAAAAAGCAGCAAGATATCTTCAAGCATGTCAACATATGAGGTCACTGTTATGATAAAGATGCTCAAAGAAAGTCTTTCCAGGAACCTGTACCTCCGAAAAAGCTGGATTTTTCAATAAGATTCAAGATCCTTTAGCTCAGGTTTTCGACCGTATATTCAGCTTTTTCCCATAAGTGAGCAAACTGCTTGCTTCATGGAATTATTCTTATTAATGAAAATAAAATACCAGACATATTGAACAAATATCATAAATTTGCTTGCAACAGATTATTAAATTGTTAGATATAAATCCAGATGTAACCCTATTAACCCTTTTGGGGTCTAGTTCTTAGACCTTTTTGTGTCCATATGCTCTTGCGCTACCGTCCACGGGATGGATATGGGGTGTACAATAAACTAGCCGCTTCGGCGGCAAAATCTAAAAAACTCTAAAAATCCTGGAATTCTGATTTTGTTTAGACTATTTACAAAAAAAAAAGCTGTACGATTTAATATCCCACTGCCAGTTACTCTAGCTGTCAAAACCTCTGCATGATCCTCGCCTCATTTAAATTCCACGAAAAACCAACATCTTGAAATAGTTTCCCTAGAACTGCCGAGACATTACATATGTGAAATAGCAATCCTGGGTCACGGAACAAGCAGGATCCGAACTCATGGCAAGCTAATTCTAAAACTAGCAGGCCAGTGTTTTAAACACCGGCCTGGTGGTCTAATAAGATTAATCCAACTAGGTGTGTTTTTTTACACTAGGAAGATTAGCATGGCCATCCCCCCTGTGACTACGAATCCATGTTGTAACCAATATGGCAGTGGCAAGAGCCAACTCAAATTCTATCAGCGACTCGTGAAATTGTTATACCACGATTGATAACGACTTTAAAAGGATTTCAGGTAAATCTTACCACAGCCAAGTTAATGTGAGACTTGTCTGTAAAAACCTATATTTGTAGTCAAGTGGAGTCCATGCTAATTTTCCTAGTATATAATAATATACCTTGTTGTATTACTCTTATTAGGCCTGTATAATACAGTAGTTAGGGAACTGCTTGTTAATTTTGGGACTGATTTCCCATGGGTTCGAACCGTGCTCGTCTGGAGCCTAAAGAAATATTTTCTAACTCATCGGGGCTTTTTAACTTTCAGCTGTGCCCTGGTGGGTTTTTTTTCTCCGACTCTCGAGCAATCCGTCCTTGTCCACCCTATCAGTTCCTCTCTATATTTTGTAAGTCGTTGTCATGTCACTCTCTGTTCTGTCCTCTGTCATCATGTTTAGCTCCTTTAGTCTTTCATCACAGCTCATACTCTTTAGTTCAGAGACTAGTCTCATTGCGAACCTCTGCACCTTTTCCAGGTTTTTGAGATGCGTGATTATGTGTGGGTTCCCTACCGGTGCATAATACTCCAAGTTGGACCTGACACATGCCGTCTATAGCGTCGTGAATGACTCCTTGCCGAGGTTACTGAAACCTAATATTAGATTTGCCAGACGTGCAGAGGTTCTGTTGATGTGCACTAAAGTCGATAAGCTCAAAACTATGCTCACCCTGATGCCTATCTCCTTCAGAGAGGTTTGCAAACTTGTCCCATTAGCCTGTACTCTGTTTCCGGTCTTCTTTTCCTTGCGTGTGTGTGTGTGTTTACAGATTGGTTTATGTCATGCCATTAATAGTATTCGACATTTGCAGTGTTTATCAAGCGTGTCTTAATTAAATAATTGTATTGTATTTGTGTATACAGCGTCAGCAGACAGCCTGTTCCTCCTCTGCGGGACTCACTGGCAATAAAAGCCCTTAGGCAATTTAGCATTCACCAGTGAGTTTTATATCGTTGTTTCATGTCATACAGTCGTGAAGGTATAAATGACCTCGTACTCTTTGCTTACTAAGGGAAAGCAAATTTAGTGCTTTGAGTCTTGCTTTACGAGTCCCGTTCTTTAATGAAAATACTAGTTCGCCGCTTTTTTGTGTACCCTCTAGAGTTTGTTTTTGCTTTTTATGCTTTTTGGGGCAAAAGCAAAACACCGTATTAAATGTCTTGTCTAACAAGAGCGTTCTTGAGTATCGGTATTATTAATCAAGGGGATGCGCTAAATCCATATGGGTTATAAAGAATGAAAGACGTGGAAAGTATTCAAGTCTTACCAAAAAAAAAAAAAAGCCTGAAGACACTCCCTTGTGAGGGTATATATGAGAATTGTTCCTAAAGTTTGGTATGCGAGATTTCTAACTATGAAACGTAGAACTGTTAGCTCTGGTGATCTCCGCCTCACAGGCTGACAGTCTCGAGTGACCTCCAGGTCACTTCTTTTATTTCGGTTAACCGGTTCTCAGACATTAGACATTAGAAAACCACTCGCTATTTCTTTAGGTGAACCATCGTTGATCTAGGTGCATTTCTTCTTTCCCAAGACCCTTTATTATACCTACAAGTCTCTTACACGGATAATTTATGGTGGAGAAAACTTATATATATATATATATATATATATATATATATATATATATATATATAGAGAGAGAGAGAGAGAGAGAGAGGAGATGAGAGAGAGAGAGAGAGAGAGAGAGAGAGAGAGAGAGAGAGATGAGTGGGGGAATAGTAAAGGAACCAACTACACAACTTGCAGTCCCAAAGTCCCACACATATAGTAGTATGTAAAGGCACTTTGAAAACAATCTTCACAATAATTTCATTAAAAAAATGGAAAATGTTATCATCATCAACACATTGTACAACTGTATAAAAAAGAAAGAGCAGGAAAATGTATTATAATTATATAATGAAGGGGGAAGTGCTTAACCCGTAGGATTATACAGCGCATGTGGGGGATGTGGAAGGTATTCAGGTTTAATTCAGTGACCTGGAGCACAGATCCAATTCTCTAGATCAAGAGCCTCTCACCAGCAGGAAAATGTAGAAACATGGAAGACATAAAAGTAGAAGAACATCTACATCAGTGGTCAGACGCACTAAGATGGCAGCCAACAGACGCACTAAGATGGCAGCCAACACCTACAGAATAGACAAACGAAAATTGCATTTATTGCCATATGTTCCGGAAGCAACACAGCATTTCCTCTTCCACTATTTTCGACATCACAGTACGAAAACTATCTTCAACCATGAACTTGCCATCATTAAAATCCCTAAACCAGTGGAAACACTTTAGGAGGTGGGACCTCACCACTACATATAAAACAGAAAGTTAAATCATCAAACTAGTTCTTACAATCAAAAAACTGAAGAACATAAACAAGATAACAGCATATCCAAACTCTCAGTAGTAACGTGAGAAATACTGAGACAACGACTGCAACAAGCGACTAACAGTGACAACAGACATCACTGAAGCGACTTACCAGGAGAGAAGACACTGCAACTCGTGCAGTCACCAGGAGAAGAAACCCTTCAGTAAAGTGTGCGTATCATGAAAAAGATGAAGGAATGAGCACCTGGGTCGGAGAAGTGCATGCCAGACAGATTGACATAATCTTTCTCTCTGCCACAGGAGGATCGAGCCCAGGTCCTGGCGCTCAGCCACTCCTTTACTGCCCTCTATATCACTCTCTTCCCAATATTATATATTCTCTATCAGCCAGGAGAGACGAACGCACGCATTATATTAAATACTTTGTGCAATGAAAATACAAAAAATGACATTTCGAACACGAGTAAATAATTAATCAATTTAATCTACTAAATATCATATAACAAGATAAAATAATATAAAAAGTTGGTAAATTATGCTATAAACAGCAAGGTCGATGAACAAGCTCACTCGTTTCGGTTGGTCGGTCGGTCGGTCTCTCTTTCCCTCCTTCCTGTGTATATTCGGTCTAATAAGCCGAACATGCTGAATAGGCCGAGCTCCCTTAAAAATGCGACTTTCTCCCTCCCACCAGCTGTATAACCCTTGTGGTTTAGCGCTTCTTTTGATTATAATAAGAATAATAATCCCTCCCACCAAAAAAAGCAGCGCTGTATGACCCTGGTGGCTTAGCGCTTAGTTTTGTTTATAAAAAATAATAATAATCCATTTTTTAACCACACTGATAGATATATAATAATAATAATAATATTTTTATTTCGATGCATGTTACAAGTGTACATTGTTATTGGTAGTTACAATTATAAAACTGTAATGCAAGGAGAGCCACTGGCATGCCATGGCATTAGGGGCAGCTTAGTCTAAAGACTTATTCACTAAGTACTTAATGCTAGAGAAATTGATTGAGTTTATTCTAGTTATGTATTATTTCAAATTACAATATGATTATACATACTATTAAAAGACAATACTAGAGAAATTGGTTGAGTTTAATCTAGTTGTATATTTTATTTCAAGTTACAATATATTGATGCTATACTAGTATAATAACAATACTAGAAAAAATTATTGAGTATCTTCTAGTTATATATTTTATTTCAAATTAACAAAATGATGATACTATACTATTTTAAATGACAATATGATGATATGAAATTGCAACAAGTGTTAAGGAGGATGACAATATAAAACTGAGATTATCTTAAGTAAAATAACATTGGGTTTGAAAGTTTGTTACAGTATGAGTATTTAGTATAGGGCGAGTAGGTGATTTTTGAGAAGAGTCTTGAATTGATTTTTCGACAAGGTTAACTTAATATTTACTGGTAATGAATTCCAGATTCTGGGGCCCTTTATGTGAATAGATTTTTTACATTGGTTAGTATGGACTCGGGGTATGTCAAATAGTGATATGTGTCTTGTGTCATGGTCGTGGGACCTATTAAAGTTGTTGAGGAGAATTTTGAGCGGAGGGTTGATATTAGCATGTAGAGTTTTATGTATGTAGAAGGCACATGAATAGGTATGAATATTTTTTACGGTGAGTAGTTTTAAAGTTTTGAATATAGGTGGAGTATGTTGTCTAGAGTGGGAATTTGTTATCATCCTGACTGCAGCCTTTTGCTGGGTTATGAGTGGTCTAAGGTGACTTAATGTTGTTGAGCCCCATGTACAGATTCCATAGGTGAGATAAGGGTAGATAAGAGAATGATATAGTGCAATGAGAGCTGGTTGTGGCACATAATAGCGTATCTTAGATAATATACCTACTGTCTTTGAGATTTTCTTGGAAATTTGTTGTATGTGTGTTTGGAATTTAAGACTACTGTCAAGGTGGATTCCTAGGAATTTTCCCTCTGTGAGTCTTGTGATGGGTGAACCATTGAGCGTTATGTTAAGTGGAACATTTGTAGCTTTGTTTCCAAACTGAATGAAGTAGGTCTTGTCAGTATTGAGAGTAAGCTTATTTGTCTTCATCCATGTTGATATTTTCTGTAATTCGGCATTAACAGTGTTGGCCAGTATGACTGGATTTGGGTGAGAGAAGACATATGTTGTGTCATCTGCAGATAATATGGGTTTGAGTAGTTGTGATGCATTCGGTAGGTCGTTTATGTAAATGAGGAATAGGAGTGGCCAGAGGACACTTCCTTGAGGGACTCCGACTGTAATTTGTTGTGTGGAAGAGTTCTCTCCATTTGTGTACACGTACTGGCTTCTGTTGCTAAGGTACGACTTTACGTAGTTGAGGGGGTGCCCCCTAATACCATAGTGCGCTAATTTTGTGAGCAATAAATCATGGTCGACTGTATCAAATGCTTTGCGTAGGTCTATGAAGATTCCCAGCGGAACTTTTCTTCTCAAGTGCGGTGTATATTAACTCTAACATGTGTGTTATAGCATCGTTTGTGCTCTTGTTAGTCCTGAATCCAAATTGACAAGGGTTGAGTACATTGTGTGAGACGAGGTAGGAATAGATCTGTCTATGAATTAATTTTTCGAAGATTTTAGAAAGCAGTGGTAAATTTGAGATTGGTCTATAATTATTTAAGTCAGTTTGGTCACCTCCTTTGTGGATGGGGGTGACCCTAGCTATTTTGAGAATTGATGGGAAGGTAGAAGATTCAATGGATTTATTGAATAATGCTGCTATAATTGGTGACAGTACCTGTGAAGCTCTTTTGTACATAAAGGGTGGTAAGCTGTTTATGTCTCCTGCTTTGTTTTCATTGTCAACGATGTAGGTTCAACGATATTAGAAACCTCACCTAACCTAACTAAATCTAAGGCAATTTTTTTAAGCCACATTCTAGTAAATATACCATGGATCAGTTTAAATTTATTAATTATTATTTAATATAAATTTTAGTTATTTTTTTAATTATGTTCAGATTGATTTTCGAGAGTTATGGCTTGAAAAAATTTTCACTCTGCTTACTCGGGAGAAAACGCCCTTGCGTTTTAGGCTTAGCTCGACGGCTTGGCTTATTCGGCACTCACACACACACACACACACGAGGTTTGATAAAGCTCATGGAGCAGGGAGAGAGTGACCTAGCAGCGATCAGTGAAAAAGCGGGGACAGGACCTATGACTCGACCCCTGCAACCACAAATAGGTGAGTACACACACACACACACACACACACACACACACACACACACACACACACACACACACACACACACACACACACACACATATATATATATATATATATATATATATATATATATATATATATATATATATATATATATATATATATATTCGACAGGCAACAGTTCACTCACATACTTGACCAAGCGGGCTCCACGCTGGGGCTGTGTACTCTATGACGGGTCTTACGTAACGCGAGTATACTGTTATGAGTTTAGGTTCTTGAATGTTGTCTTGAAATGTATCATGTTGATATTACTCGGCTTAGATGTATATGCATAGTCGGAGCGCTGGAAATCGTTAAATTACAAGGACATTTACACTGAAAAACGAAAGTCGCAAAACCGTGGCCGTCACAATTCATAAATAGTCCACCCTTTGGAGAGGAAAACTATACACGACGTTTGGGTTCCTCCCGATCCATTACCATGTCACAAAAGTCCTGTGACTTGGTAGTGGCCCAGGGAGGACCGAAACGTTGTCGAAAGTTTCCTCTACGAAGTATCGGTATTTGTTACTAACATTCTTACTTGATTTAGCGAGATGACGTCAGAGGGTTTCATATGACTGATGATTATTGGGAAGCCGTCCATCAGCGCCTGGCTGGTGACGTCACAGTTCAGAAGGTATTTTCTGGTTATACTACAGCAGCAGCAGCAGCAGCAGCAGCAGTCTCTTCCTTCAAAGGGGGTGCCTATATGCTAGCGAAGGGCAGTTGATCCAAAGAAATATGAGCGACCGTTCTCTGTTATCAGACCTGATGATCCCTATAATCCCGAAGCAGTATGATCCCTACGAATTTATTCAGCTCTTACCCGTGGAATCTACTACCACCATCACTTCTAACACTACTACTACTGCTACTACTGTTACTACTACTACTATTATTACTACTACTGCTATTACTGCTAATACTACTACTACAACTACTACCACCACTGCTACTACTACTGCCACCACCACTGCTACTACTAATAATAGTAAGTACTAGAGCTTTGAGAGTAATAAATATTCATGAATTTTTATAAACTATTTTGCAACAAAATTAACCTACTAACCTAACCCAGCTAAAAAAGAAAAGTTAAATTATACCTACAAAAGTTGACTTATCTAATAATTTGCATATATATATATATATATATATATATATATATATATATATATATATATATATATATATATATATATATATATAAACACATATTCACACGCAAAGAATTACTAGTTACTAGGCAAGCGGAGCGGAGTCGCGTATTGAAGGAGGTACTGTTACTTCAAGCATTCATTATTCACGACTAAGTTCGGAGTAGAGTTGACACCGAAACTACTCATAAATATATAATGTTTCAGGCAGCACACTTGGTTTTCACCTTCCTTATATATATATATATATATATATATATATATATATATATATATATATATATATGTGTGTGTGTGTATGTGTATGTATGTATATATGTGTGTGTGTGTGTATACACCCTAGTTGTGGTTGCAGGGGTCGATTCACAGCTCCTGGCCCCGCATCTTCACTGGCCGCTACTAGGTCACTCTTCCTGCTCCATAAGCTCAATCATACCTCTTCTTAAAACTATGTATGGATCCTGCCTCTATTACATCACTTCCCAGACTATTCCACTTCCTGACAACTCTGTGACTGAAAAAATACTTCCTAACATCCCTGTGATTCATCTGAGTCTTCAACTTCCAACTGTGTCCCCTTGTTGCTGTGTCCCATCTCTGGAACATCCTGTCTTTGTCCACCTTGTCGATTCCTCTCAGTATTTTATATGTCGTTTTCATATTTCCCCTGTCCCTCCTTTCCTCTAGAGTCATCAGGTTGAGTTCCCTTAATCTCTCCTCGTGGGACATACCCTTAGCTCCGGGACTAGTCTAGTTGCAAACCTGTGCACTTTCTCTAGTTTCCTTACATGCTTGGCTAGATGTGGGTTCCAAACTGGTGCTGCATACTCCAGTATGGGCATAACGTACACAGTGTACAGGGTCCTGAACGATTCCTTATTACGATGTCGGAATGCTGTTCTTAGGTTTGCTAGGCGCCCGTATGCTGCAGCAGTTATTTGGTTGATGTGCGCCTTAGGAGATGTGCCCGGTGTTATTCTCACCCCAAGATCCTTTTCCTTGAGTGAGGTTTGTAGTTTCTACCCCCCCCCCTAGACTGTACTCCGTCTGCGGTCTTCTTTGCCCTTCCCCAATCTTCATGACTTTGCATTTGGTGGGGTTGAACTCCAGGAGCCAAATGCTGGACCACGCCTGCAGCCTATCCAGATCCCTTTGTAATTCTGATTGGTCCACGTCTGATTGAATTCTTCTCATCGACTTCACATCATCTGCAAACAGGGACACTTCGGAGTCTATTCCTGCCGTCATGTCGTTCACAAATACCAGAAACAGCACCGGTCTTACGACTGACCCCTGTGGAACCCCTCTCGTTACAGGTGCCCACTCTGACACCTCGCCACGCACCATGACTCGCTGTTGTGTTCCTGATTGGTATTCCCTGATCCATTGTAGTACCTTCTCTGTTATCCCTGCTTGGTTCTCCAGCTTTTGCACTAATCTCTTGTGGGGAACTGTGTCAAACGCCTTCTTACAGTCCAATAAAATGCAGTCTACCCACCCCTCTCTCTTGTCTTACTGCTGTCACCCTGCCATAGAACTCCAGTTGGATTGTGACCCAGGATTTCCCGTCCCTGAACCCGTGCAGGCTGTCGTTGATAAGCTCGTTCCTTTCTAGGTGCTCCACCACTCTTCTCCCGATAATCTTTTCCATGCCTTTGCATACTATACATGTTAGTGACACAGGTCTGTAGTTTAATGCTTCATGTCTGTCTCCTGTTTCAATAGATGTGTTGAAGATTGTTGTTAGTGGTACACATAGCGCCTCTGCTCCCTCTCTCAGGACCCATGGAGAGATGTTATCCGGCCCCATCGTCTTTGAGGTATCTAGTTCGCTTAGCAGCCTCTTCACTTCTTCCTCGGTTGTATGTATTGTGTCCAACACTAGATGGTGAACCCCGCCTCTCCGTCTTTCTGGAGTCCCTTGTCTCCACTGTGAACACTTCTTTGAATCTCATGTTGAGCTCCTCACATAATTCGCGGTCGTTTCTTGTGATCTCCCCTCCTTCCTTCCTCACCCTGATTACCTGGTCCTTGACTGTTGTTTTCCTCCTGATGTGGCTGTACAACAGCTTTAGGTCAGATTTGGCTTTCGCTCCTATGACATTTTCGTATTACTGTTGGGCCTCCTTCTTACCTGTCCATATTCTGCTCTCCTTATTCTCCTAGGTCCTTTGCCTTCTCTACTTCTTCCATTCTCTAGCACACTTGGTTTTAGCCTCCCTACACCTTTGGGTGAACCAAGGGGTCATCCTGGCTTTCTCGTTATTTCTGTTACCCTTCGGTACAAACCTCTCTCTCCTCAGCTTCCTTGCATATTATTGTCACATATTCCATCATCTCGTTTACTGACTTCCCTGCCAGTTGTATGTTCCACTTAACCCCGTGAAGGAAATTCTTCATGCCTGCATAGTCCCCTTTCTTGTACTTTGGCTTCATTCGTCCTGCCCTTCCTGCTTCCCTCTCCACTTGTAACTCTACTATGTATTCGAAGCTCAGAACCACGTGATCACTGGCCCCGAGGGGTCCTTCATATGTGATATCCTCAATATCTGCACTACTCAAGGTGAATACTAGGTCCAGTCTCGCTTGTTCATCCTCTCCTCTGTCTCTCTGGTAGTGTCCCTTATGTGTTGGTACATGAGGTTTTCCAGTACGACCTCCATCATCTTAGCCTCCACGTTTCCGGGCCCCCATGTGGCTCCAGGTTCTCCCAGTCGATTTCCTTGTTTTTGAAGTCACCCATAATCAGAAGCTTTGCCCTGCACGCATGAGCCCTTCTGGCCACTTCCGCCAGTGTGTCCACCATCGCTCTATTCCTCTTCATACTCTTGCCTTGGCCTCCTGCTGTTCTGTGATGGGTTATATATCACTACAATTACCACCTTGGGACCTTCAGACTGAAGTGTTCCTATTATGTAATCTCTTGCTTCTCCTCTGTCTCTCTTCTCCAGCTCTTCAAAATCCCATTAGTTTTTTAAGCAGTGCCACTCCTCCACCCCCTCTGTTCCTCTGTCTTTCCTCAGGATCTGATATCCCGTTGGAAAAATGGCATCTCTTATCATTAATGTGAGCTTGGTTTCTGTGAGATCTTTGATGTCCGGTGATGCCTTTTGACTCTTAAGTGCCACTCCTCCCACTTATTCCTTATTCCATCAGCGATGGTGTACCATACCTTCAGTTTCCTCTCCAACACTGTGTTCTGGGAGGTCTGTGAAGGAGGGGAACCTGGCAGTGTGTAGTGGGATTCTACAGGGTAGTGTGGGGTGGAGGATGTAGGTGTGAACTGTGGTGTGTTGGGATAACGTGTCTGGTTGTGGGGTTCTGGGGGTGGTTCTGCGTACTCACTTAGTTGTGGTTGCAGGGGTCGAGTGCGTGTGTGTATGTGTGTGTGTGTACTCACCTAGTTGTGGTTGCAGGGGTCGAGTCACAGCTCCTGGCCCCGCCTCTTCACTGGCCGCTACTCGGTCACTCTACCCGCTCCATGAGCTTTATCATACCTCTCCTTAAAGCTCCACTACATCACTTCCCAGACTATTCCACTTCCTGACAACTCTGTGACTGAAGAAATATTTCCTAACATCCCTGTGGTTCATCTGAGTCTTCAACTTCTAACTGTGACCCCTTGTTGCTGTGTCCCACCTCTAGAACAATCTGTCTCTGTCCACCTTGTCGATTCCTCTCAGTATTTTGTATGTCGTTGTCATATCCACTCTATCTCTCCTGTCTTCCAGTGTCGTCAGGTCGATTTCCTCGTGTGTGTGTGTGTGTGTGTGTGTGTGTGTGTGTGTGTGTGTGTGTGAGTGTGTGTGTGTGTGTGTGTGTGTGTGTATAGTGTGTGTTCTGTGTGTGGTGAGTGGGTGAGTGTGTCTGTGCCTGTCTCACTAGTTGTACTCACTAGTTTGGTTAGGTCTATATAAGCTCATGCATCTTCATGCCGCTTTTGATTTTTCATATATATATATATATATATGTCGTGCCGATTATGTAAAACTGGTCAATTAGCAAGAACTCATCTAAAATTAAGTCCTCTCTAAAATTTTCTCTTATACGTTTAAAGACATATTTTTTCATTTATGTAAATGTAAAAATTAATAATTTTGTACCAAGAGAAACTTTGAAAACCTACCTAACCTTATTACAACAAGCGCAATTTAATTTAGCCTAACTAAATATATATATATATATATATATATATATATATATATATATATATATATATATATATATATATATATATATATATATATATATATATCATAAAATTGCAGACAATTATGCAGACATGATATTTTTTTATATATATATATATATATATATATATATATATATATATATATATATGAATGGCTTCGAGAGTGATAACTCTGTAGTGGAGGAAGGCGGGGTAGGGGTCGGCCTAGGAAAGGTTGGAAGGAGGGGTAAAGAGGTTTTGTGTGCGAGGGGCTTGGACTTACAGCAAGCGTGCGTGAGCGTGTTAGATAGGAGCGAATGGAGACAAATGGTTTTAGGACTTGACGTGCTGTTGGAGTGTAGGCAAGGTAACATTTATGAAGGGATTCAGGAAACCGGCAGGCCGGACTTGATCCTGGAGTGGGAAGTACAGTGCGCACTCTGAAGGAGGGGTGTTAATGTTGCAGTTTTATAACTGTAGTGTAAAGCACCCTCTGGCAAGACAGTGATGGAGTGAATGAGATGAAAGTTTTTCTTTTTCGGGCCACCCTGCCATGGTGGGAAACGGCCGATGTGTTAATAATATATAATATAAACATTATCTCGACTAGATCCCTGGAAGCTGGCCGAGTAGAGAAAGTACTATGTACTTTAATGCAGAGTGTGTAGGTTCGAATCCTGCTGTGGACTGAGAGATAAAGTTTGTAAATAATTTCGCCTGTTTGCGAATTGTTAACATATCTATCTCTTTCTCTCTCTCTCTCTCTCTCATATATATATATATATATATATATATATATATATATATATATATATATATATATATATATATATATATATATAAATTAAAAACTGGCAGTCCCCCACCGATGTAGGGGGTAACCCGAAAAAGAAGAAACATTTTCACCATGACTCACTCCATGACTGTCTTGCCAATATCCCCACCCCTCCTTCAGAGTGCAGGCGCTGTAAAGAACAAAAAGGCACCATACTGTGACTGGAACAATAAACAAATAACCCCCACATAAGAGACAAACTTATGACAATGTTTCAGTCCGATTTGGACAATTAACTAGTGACTCGTTGAAGGTCCGAATCGTACCGAGCGTCATGAGTTTCAGTCTCCTGTGTCCAGGTTTTGTGTACAGTCACTGTACTTCCCACCTCCAGGACTCAAGTCCGGCTAGCCGCTTTCCCTGAATCCCTTCATGAATGTTACGTAATAAAGAAGCCACTGAGTATATATATATATATATATATATATATATATATATATATATATATATATATATATATATATATATATATCCCCTTAAAATTTTAAACTTTTTAAATAAATAACTTCTAAAGAAATAAGTTATTTCTGATAATATTATAAGATATACTCGTTGATCTTGATATACACAATGATGAATATCAAGAATCAAGTGAATAAAACTAGGCGTAATTAGATATATTTATCTTTTAGTTGACATTACTTACGTTAAATATACAAGACACTTGTATACTTTGTGCTTACTGAATTACTACATAAATCAATATTTTTTTGTATGAAATATCATCACCGCATTAATATAAATCATGTATATAAACAACTCCATGAATAAATCAATGTCCTGGAACGAACAATTTTTACTGACAACCATACAGTGTTAGAGTGAAGCATTACCATTTCTCATTTTGATTAATATCAAATTATCATTGATTTACTTGTAGAAAACTGAATCAGTGTTGTTATTTATGAATACTGAACGAACTAGGAATTCAGTAACGAGTATTGCATTTTCATTGCATTATGAAGTATCTCATTCTTGAGACAGAGAGAGAGAGAGAGGTAAACAGACAGACAGACAGAATGTATAGTAAACTTAGGGTGGGGAGAAGAGTGATGTCATATGACCTGGTGATGGCTTCAGCTCTCCACCAACACCTTGACATAAAACTCTGCTTGAGATTTATCACAACGCTCTATATTATGTTACTTTGTAGCAGCAAGTTGTTTAAAGGCTTCGTTCATTGTTGACTTAATAATGATGAAAAACAGCATTTTTTTGTACCACAATTGCAATATCTTATCATGGTAGAGTAATAAAGAAAAAAAACATTCACCATCATTCTTTCCATAGCCGTCTTGTCAGAAATGTACAGACTTTAAAATTGCATTGAGTCTCCAAACTGCAACATTCCTACTCCTTCAGAGTACAGGCAATGTACTTAACACCTCTACGAATTAAGCCCGACTAACCGATTTCCCTGAGTCCCTTCATAAATGTTATTCTGCTAACACTCCAACAGCACCTTAAATCTTAAAAATCGTTTCTCTCCACTCAATATGATTTAACCCTACTATATACACTTGTTGGATGCTCATGAACCTACCATCATAACCTTATTTACCTCCTGCAACCCTTCTTGGGTACACCTCTACCTTCCACTCCAGGATTTTACACCCTCATTGGTGTAGTTAGTTCGATATACTGAAGTGGTATACTGTAGTTACTTGGAGCCAATCTTACACTTGTTTGGTGCCACCAACCCAGCCGCTGCTCCTCTACACACTGACCATCTTCAAAACGGGGAACATTGATGCTAGTGAAGGGCTCTTGATCCAAGGAACTGTAGCTACCTTATTTTTCATTTTACCAAACCTTATTACTTCCTCTTCCCCAGGTTTCATATCACCTCAACGTGTATAACGCGCCCTTGTGACCATAATATTATATATATATATATATATATATATATATATATATATATATATATATATATATATATATATATATGAACCTAATCCGTTCATGTAATGGGTACCTACCTACCTGGACTCTACCTGGAGGGCATTCCGGGGATCAACGCCCCCGCGGCCCGGTCCATGGCGGATCAGGGCCTGATCAACAAGGTTGTTACTGCTGGCCGCCGTAGTCCAACGTGCGAACAACAGCCCGGCTGATCTGGCACTGACTTTAGATATCTGTCCAGCTCCCTCTTGAAGACAACCAGGGGTCTATTGGTAATTCCCCTTATGGCTGGTTGGAGGCTGTTGAACAGTCTTGGGCCCCGGACGCTTATTGTGTTTTCTCTTAGTGTACCAGTGGCGCCCCTACTTTGGTAGGGAGTGATTTTTGTGTGCAGATTAGGGACCAGTCCCTCCAGAATCTTCCAGGTGTGAATTATAATGTATCTCGCCAGCGCTCCAGTGAGTACAAGTCTAGTGCTTCCAGGCGTTCCCAGTAGTTAAGGTGTTTGATGGAACTTATACGTGCAGTAAAGGTTCTCTGTACATTCTCTAGATCTGCAATATCATCTGCCTTGAATGAGGATGTTAATGTACAGCAGTATTCTAGCCTAGAGAGAACAAGTGATTTAAAAAGGATCCTCACTGGCTTGGCATCTTTTGTCTTGAATGTTCTCATTATCCATCCTATCAGTTTCCTCGCAGATGTGATAATGGCATTGTTGTGGTCCTTGAAGGTGAGATCTTAGGACATTACCACTCCCAGGTCCTTCACATTACTTTTCCGCTCTATTGTGTGAATAGAGTTTGTAGTATACTCAGTCCTAGCTATTATTTCCTCCAGTTTTCCATAAAGGAGTATTTGGAATTTTTCTTCATTGAACATCATGTTGTTCTCCGTTGCCCATTGGAAAACTTGGTTTATATCTTCTTGGAGATTTGCCGTGTCCTCAATGGAGGACACTCTCATGGAGATCCTAGTATCATCTGCAAAGGATGGTACGGTGCTATGGGTTACATCTTTGTCTATGACTGATATGTTGATATCTGCTCATGTATTTATATCTGTTCATGAATGTATAGCTGTACTTGTGTGTATAACAGTTCACCATATATATATATATATATATATATATATATATATATATATATATATATATATATATATATATATATATATAATGCACGTATGTCTATTGTATCCTAATAATAATTACTTAAAAAGAAGAGTATAGTAGTGAACATCAGAGCCTTTATGGTGAAAATGTTTGCAGGTGATTACAATGCGTACACAACGTTCTACCTGGCGTTTACCTGTGTCATGTCTCGAGTGTTGCATTTAAGCATGTGTTAGATCCAGTGCTGATAATCTTCTGGCGAGGCACAAATTACATGCGGACACTAGAATTCGCTGAGAACATGAGAGGCTTTGTATGTGCTCGCGTGTGGGGCTTATGCCTGTGTTTATAATTAGGTCAGTGTGTCAAGCATTCAAGCAGACAGGAAAATAGGCGGGTGGGTGGGCAAATGGGCGGGTAAGCATGTTGAGGCAGGCGGACCGACGGACAGTGAGAGGATGGAAGGCCAGTTGAAGGGGTGAACGGGCAGGTGGAATAGCTGTGAGGGTGGGCATGCACGTGAAAAGCGGGTGGGTCTACAGACAGGCAAAGCTAGTAGGTAAGCAAGAAATAAGGTAGGAATGTGGAAAGATAGGCATGCAGACAGAGACATGTAGGTAGGTAGAAACCATGGAGTTAAGAGGGCAAGATGATATATAAGCAGAAAGTTAGGTAGACACGTAGATTATTAGGTATGCAGACAGGCATGCTGGTAAATAGATAGATAAGCAGGAAGGTAGCTGAGTATGTAGCCAGGATGGAAGCTATTTAGTAGGGAAACAGGATGTGTAAGCAGGCAGGATAGTTACTAGGCATTCAGAAAGGTAGATAGACCTGTAAATAATAGGTATGCAGGCAGGCAGATATGTAGGTAGTTAGGAAGAAATGTTGTACAAGCATTTATCTAGTAACATACAATTAGATACAGTACAAAGGGCCACAAAATTCTCTTTGTGGTGGTGGTGGTGGCGGCGGCGTCGGCGGTGGTAGGGGCGACGACAACGGTTCACCTTGATGGTGGGCTTCGACAATCCACTGTCTTAACCAACTGTATTTGTAGAATACTGAAGACGTTCAGTTCCTTAACTCTGATTATAAATAAAACATTTTGAAAGGTAAAAATAAGTGTAAGTAATCGATCATGCTGGGGTCATTAAGCATGGGCCAGTATACCTACTGCAGTTCTTTTTAACTCTTATGTTCAATTGACAGTAAGCTGACTTTGGTGCTTCTTTTTCGTGTGCACTTGAGTGGTCGACATATAGAAGGGATGTCTTCGAACTACTTTACTATCGCTTGAAGTGGGTCTCAAGTTAGACCGGAAATAGTCAACTTATTTCTATAATGCTCAGTGTAGATTATCATTCGATAGTGTTCATACTTTCCATGTATAACTCATAATATGAATGTAATCATGTACATGAATGTAATCAAGTATTTTTGTTTGTTAATTTTTACTGTGGTATTTTCCACATCTGTAGTCACGCGTTTTATTGTAATTTCTCGCCATTTCCATGTACCAGAACTTCCTTCCCCGTCTCTCTCTCTCTCTCTGCAGTACAATGAGGGAAGGAGGCAGGAGGCTCAGCCATCACTGTGGTAAATGTATGTCTGACATGCAAGGATAAATGCAAAGAGGGAGGGAAGCTGAGCTGAGAGGAGCAGACATTTTACGCAGAGAGGAGGAAGTAGTGAGGGATAAAGGAAAGACTATGGGAGGTAAGAGGGAGGAAGGGTAATGAAGAGGGAGGAATGAAGGTAAGAGAGGGAGGCGAAAATGGAGATTTTTGGATTTTAGATTTTGCCGCCCAAGCGGTTACTTCATTGTACACCTCTATATCCATTCGTTGGATAGTAGCACAAAGGCCTAGGAACTAAGCCCCAAAGATGGTTAATTCCAGTATATCTGGATATATGTTAACAATTTAATATTAATCTGTTGCAAGTAAATTTAGGATATTTGTACGAAATGTATAGTAATGACCCGAGTTTAAAAACTTCATCTGAAGTCTGCCATCTACGAACATTTATTAAGAAAATTTCACGAGGTTGTCATTCGACCCAAATACACTTCCACAGAACTTACAATTATACACATAATGCACATTATTGTTAACTGAGTCATTATTATTTTATTAGTATACTTACTTACATACACAGTATTGACTACTTATTATCAAGTGACAATCACTATATATACTTTGCATTTAGTGATCATCACTTGTGTATCTGCCTAGCTGAACTGAGCCTGGCTGCTACACCAGTCAGTTAGTATGCTTACATTACAGGTTGCTCTGTAAATGCTCTTATCAACGTTCATGTTATTATAGGTACTGATCTACTCAGGCTTCTAACTGTATTCCTATGACATTCAAATAATTTTTTTCATCTCACCTAATTTTATTTCTTTCTCTATTACATAACCCACATTCAACATTATAAAAATTAACGAATATTTTCCAACTAGAGACCATCCTCAAGCGGAGAAGGGAAGGTATTAAACCGAAAATATTAGCGATATTTCAGTATTGTTGAACGAGGTTCACTGGAATGTTTGAACCATACTGTCAGTTTATAGAATTTTGGAGGGTATGTAAAAGAAGGAAATTTAAAATGAACATCGGAAAGAGCAGTTTGATGAGAGTAACAAAAATCTAGATTATGAAAGACTGGATTTCAGATTGGAATCAGGAGTATGGATGAAGTACAGTAAATGTGAATAGATATTTTGGATGGACTTGTCGACAGACGGGTCAATAAATGAGGTGAAAAACAGAACTGACGAGGGAAAAAAGGTTATTGGTGCACTAAAGCATCTGTGGAGGTAAAGAACCTTATCCATGGAGGCAACAAGGAAAATGTAAGAGTATAAAGGTACTAACATTCTTATATGTGTATGAAGCATGGGTTTTAAATGATACAGTGAGGGAAAGGCTGGAAGCCGTATAGATGTCTTGTCTGAGGGCAATGTGTGATCTGAATATTATGCGGGGAATTCGGAGCTTCGAGATTATAGGATGTGACATTACCAAAAATATTATCCAGAGGGCTGAGGTTGTTTGGACATTTAGAGAGGATTGAGCAAAATAGGATGACTAAGAGGGTGTATAAATCTAAGGTGGAGGGAAGGTGAGGAAGCGGTTGACTTAGGAGAGAATAGACAAAAGGGGTAAAGAAGGATTTGTGTGCGAGGGGCCTGGACATCCAACAAGCTCAGGTGAGCACGTTAGACAAGAGTGGAGGCACGTGCTATTTTTTATAATTTGACGTACTGATTTATAAAGGGATTCAGGGAAACCTGTTAACTGGACTTAGTTCTAGAATGGGAAGTACAGTGCCCTCACTTTGAAAGAGGGTGGGGAGTTTGTAGTTTGAAGGGTATCTAAGCTGTAACGTCAGCATGTTTCTTGGAAGATAGTGATTGAATTATCATGAGTATTATATATATATATATATATATATATATATATATATATATATATATATATATATATATATATATATATATATATATATATGTCGTGTCGATTAGGTAAAACTTGCGATTTTGGCTTAAATAGCAACGCTCTTCTTGCCATATAAGACAAGTGAAAATTTGTGTATGCAATAATTTCGCAAAAATCATTCTAACTTAACGAAAAAATATATTTCATTGTGTTTGTTTATTATTAAATTATTGTAAACGTATCTAAAATATATTTAGTTGGGTTAGGCTAAATTAAATTACCTTGTTATAATAAGGTTAGTAAGTTTTCTAAGTTTCTTTTGGTACAAAATTATATATTTTTACATTAACATAAATGAAAAATATATATCTTTAAACGTATAAGATAAAATTTTAGAAAGGACTTAATTTTAAATGAGTTCTTGCTAATTGACCAGTTTTACCTAATCGGCACGATTATATATATATATAATATACAGTGATCCCTCGGTTTTCGTGCATCTTCAAACTCGAACATTTATGTAAGTGTATTTTCGTAAGTGCTGTTGCAAGTGTATTTTTGGGGGTCTGAAATAGACTAACCTACGTGACATTATTTCTTAAGGAAGTAAATTCGTTCGGTAATGGCACTTGAGCAGCATTCTGGAACGAATTTTCGGCGAAAACCGAAATATATATATATATATATATATATATATATATAGTTCTAGAAATGGGAAGTACAGTGCCCTCACTTATATATATATATATATACACAAGTGAGCAAGAAAATTGAAGAGGGCAACACAGTGGGAGCAATCAGAATTATCACCAGTGAAGATACAGTTGCCCCCAGGGATGCTGACACTGCTGAAGCACTTAGAGGAAAGCACCCTGCCAGGGAAACCAGGGGCACCAACAGTTCCAACACCTCTGTCCCCACTGTGGAACCACTGATTGTGCAAGACTCGGACATTTACAAAGCAATAATGTCATTCCCGTCCGGCTCTGCTGGGGTTACACTGGAAAAGGCCACAACATTTAAAGGAAATGGTTAATCCAGTTATCAGGAGATTGAGAGACACTGCTGTCCAGAGATCACAAGGTTCGTCAACAATTCCTTGGCTGGTCTGATTCCTGACGATATTAAACCATTCTTTTTTGGAGCATCACTTTGTGCCCTTAAAAAGAAGGATGGAGGAATTAGGCCAATCGCAGTGGGCAACACGTTTCGCCGCCTCGTTTCTAAAGCTGCTGTCAGAAGTATTCGCGCAGAGGCAGCCATCATGCTTCAACCAAACCAGCTTGGCTTTGGGGTCTCTCAAGGAAGTGAAGCAGCGGTTCATGCAACAAGGGCATATATCGACAACCTGCCTGAGGACAATGCAGTGGTTAAATTAGATTTCAAGAATGCATTTAATCTCCTGAAAAGGGACGTAGTATTAGCAGCTGTACAAGAACATTTTCCAGGTATCTTCCCTTTTGTTTCAGCTGGATATAGCAAGGAATCAATGCTCCTGTTTGGAGAGCATGAAATCACATCATCAGAGGGTGTCCAGCAAGGGGACCCTCTCGCACCATTTCTCTTCTGTATAGCAGTTAGGCAAATCACAGTAAGACTGACCAGTGAGCTAAACATCTGGTTCCTGGATGATGGCACACTAGCAGGTACAAAGGAGTCCCTTGTAGATGATCTTACACAGGTGATGACACGGGGACAGGAAATGGGTCTCATCCTGAATCCATCCAAATGTGAAATCATATCAGTCAATCAACAAGTGATAGATGCAGTGCTATCAAAACTACCAGGAGCAACAGTCACTGCCCCTACTAATAGTGTCTTGATTGGAGCACCTCTGGGAAGCGATGCCATTGACACAATTCTCAGGAAGAAACTGGAAGAATTGAGGAGAATGGAACAACGAATAGGCAATCTTGACACCCATGATGCCTTGTACCTCCTCACAAAATGCTTGAGTCTGCCCAGGTTGACATATTTCCTAAGATGTGCTCCTTCATATGATAACCCTATACTGCACGAATATGACAGTATCCTGAGGCAGATCTTTACTAAAGTACTTAACCTTACTCTAGAAGATGGGCAGTGGGACCAAGCTACACTCCCAGTCAGACTAGGAGGCATTGGTGTCCGCAAGTCATCTCAGATTGCTCTACCTGCTTTCCTGTCTTCATGCATTGCATCCAGAGGGCTTGTAGCAGCAATTCTCCCTGAACATCTTAGGGACACGATTGGAATCCATGACCAAAAGTTCGTTGATGGAGCCAGGATCTGGGATAACCTAACAGGCTCTGAAACCAGGCCTGCTCCCCCAACAACTACAAACAGTCGCACTGGGATGGCCCAATAGTAGAGAATATAGCCTCAGCAATGCTTCAGAGTGTGTCAGGGAAGGATAGAGCCCGCCTCCTTGCAGTGAGAGCTCCTCATGCAGGGGACTTTCTGTTGGCTGTTCCCAACTCCAGCCTTGGCACACGCCTCGACCCACAGACCATCCGCATTTGTGTTGCCCTTCGACTTGCCGCCCCTATTCTCGCCGAACACAGATGTATTTGTGGCAGTGAAGCAGCAGACCGATTCGGGTACCATGGTCTTGTGTGTCGTAAATCCGAGGGAAAGATTGCAAGACATGAAGAGGTTAATAACATTATCAAGAGGAGCCTCACAACAGCCGGATGCCCAGCAGTAAGGGAACCACCCCAACTATGCAGATCTGATGGCAGCCAAAAGCGTCCAGATGGTATCACCCTTCAAGCCTGGACAGACGGCAAGCAGGTGGTGTGGGACTACACATGTGCATCTACCTTGGCTGATACCTATCTCCAATACACCAGGGAGGAAGGAGGGGCAGCTGCCACCTTCAGGGAGTCCCAGAAGTCGAGAAAATATGGAGAACTTGCCCATCATTATATGTTTGTTCCCATAGGCTCAGAGACCCTTGGCTCATGGGGAAAGAGTGCATCTAAGTTCCTCAAGGAGCTGGGCAAAAGACTCAACAGGGTAACTAGGGATCCCAGGGCAGCTAGTTTTCTGTTCCAGCGACTCACGCTGCTGTTCAGAGGGTAATGCATGCTGTATTCTGGGCACGCGCCCAGCTCGGAAGAGCTGGATGAGATTTTCGCATTATAATCAGTGACAAACATGTAACAATATGTACTAGACATGTATCTCTCACCTCGTGTACTGTATATGCCATCTTTATATCAACAATGTATCTCTCAAATCTTTTGTACCATATTATGTAATAAAATATACCTATTGGTAAAAAAATGATGGGGTGGTAGGAGAAGTGGAATATTCAAATGGCATCAGGAAGAAATCCAAATATTCTTCCTTGAAGCCTTTTTATATATATATATATATATATATATATATATATATATATATATATATATATATATATATATATATATATATATATATATATATATATATAATATAGAGAAGAGAGAGAGAGAGAGAGAGATATAGTTGAGGTCCACTGCTAGTTCAAATAGCCTCTGAGTAGATGAAAACGCTTCGAGGAAAAAGTATCTGGATTTCGTTTGAACTCCACTTCCCCTACCACCCCAACTTTTTGTTATTTTACCAATAGGTATATTTTATTACGTACACAAGGCTTAAAATATATGTTAATGGAACTAAGATGACACATACAAAACATGAGGTTTGAGGGATACTTTACAAGTACACACCGCTACGTGTTTATTAAAAATTACATTAATAAATCTTAACCAGCTCCTCAGAGCTATGGTTCGTACCCAGGATACATCAGGCATTATGTATGTTAGAAAGATCTTGCCACATTCACTCCTTGCCTTGCAGAGTCGAGTAAACATGCAATATCATGGTGTCAAAGTATACTCAGGCAATTTTTCCATAAACATTTTTAATCTTTATGCTTCAGCAAATCAGCTTCGACCTGATGCTTTATCAGATCACATCAATAGTGAACCTACCCTCATTCTTGGAGACTTTAATGCCAAACATAAGAATATTGGTGGGTCTATAACAAACAGCAATGGAACTAAACTAGTGAAATTTCTAAATGAGCATGATAATGTTCGAATTGTAGGCACTACTGAGCCTACTCACATATATGATGGCATACTAGATCTGTGCCTTGGATTTAATATATCTGATCACTTCCTAAGACTAACAACTGTCAATCTTGATTATATCTACAGCAATCAAGGAGCTAAATACAGAAGGAGGAAACTTATTCTCAACCCAGAACACAGAGATAACTTTATTAACCCCTTGGATCAATGGTATAAGAATTACGAGCCCATTGGCACACAAAAATTTAATGATGATCTAGTTGTCACTAATGAGACTGTACTCACATATCAAGTGGGCAGGAAAAGAAAACATAAATCCTCCACTATAAATGACAATAAAAATCATTGTAAATACTATAATGATCCACAGCTACGCAATCTAACACATACAGCTAGGAGGATTGGTAAAGCATACCGTGAATGTAGAACCCCTAGACCTGCTCAGAACGTTCCAAGCTGCACTAACAAATGCAAGGAATAGAAAGCAAGAACTTAGGCAACAGGAATGGGAACAATTTGTTAGTGGTTTAAGTTTGGCTTGGAAAGGTATAAATAAAATAACTAAGAAAAAGTCTGGTAATATTCCTCATCTCTTTCCTCTTGAAAAAGCAAATGACCTCATAAATGACTGCTCCAACACATCCAGGCATGAAAATCATCCACCTCATATTAGAAAAAACTTAGTGTGCTTCTGAAGAAATGTTGAAATTGATTAATTTTATGAGCCAAAATTCTGATGAGAGTGATTGCCTCTTCACAGAGTATGAATTAGATAATGGATTAACTAAAGGTCAATCAACCGCTCCTGGAGAGGATGGTATAACCTATGATATCCTCAGAACTCTAATGAAGGTCCCTGATAACACTTTGTTAGCACTGTATAATGTCAGTTACATTGAGGGAGTTCTTCCTACTTCCTGGACCAATAGTCTCATTGTGCTTATCCCTAAGCCCCAACAACCTGATACATTTAGACCGATCTCCTTAACTTGTAAAACTTTTGAAAGAATGATACTTAACAGACTGTACTACAGAATCTGACACCAACTTTCCCCTCATCTCTATGGGTTCATGAAAGGTAAAAGTGTGCAGAATTGTATTTCCACCTTTCTCACTGCACACACCTCTACTAGTTTCTCCACATTTCTTGGTCTAAAATCTGCATTTGATATCGCAAACAGAACCGTCATACTACATGAACTAGCCAGAATGAATATTGGTGGTAGCCTACTCTGCTGGATAATAGGATACCTTTCAAATAGAGTATCCTCTAACGAAATGTTCCTAGGCCCACCGCAGGGAGGAGTTATCAGTCTCATGCTATTTAATGTTCTGATTAATGCTCTCCTAAATGCTCTACCTGCCTCACCTAAACATACAGCTATAAGCTATGCTGATGACATCATGATCCATACAACAGGGCATAAGAAGATAAGTACAATTCTTAATGAAGTTCAAGCAATTTGTAATCGATTAGGCCTCTAAAACAAAGATATTAACAAGTAAACAACATCTCCCACCCATCTATTTGCAGGGTGAAAACATTAGCTACGTTAAATCTTACAGATACCTTGGTGTAGATGTACAGATAAGAGAACTACATTTTCTCTTTTTCACAACTGGTTCCATTAACCAGATTAAAGCTGGATTACACGTCCATTTGTCTCTCGCTATTGAAAATGTAAGTCGATCTCGCTAATTATGGAAACCAAAGGAAAAAAGAAAATTTCCATTATTTCCTGTGTTCATTTTAGGTATTTACATTCATAAATTTCTATTTAATTCTTAACATAATTCCTTGACTCAGATGCAGCTTGAAGAAAAGAGTGATAAACACGTAGAGTGAGTGCATGTGTTAAGGTGAATCTTCTTTTTCTTTGTCATTTTGTTCTATTACTGATTTCTCACAGTGCAATGGACAAGTGAAGTAGTAGCAGCAGAAACACACACAGCAAGAGGCATTCTTGAGCTTCCCCAGTGCTCGAGCTTAATGCCCAAAGCTGGGGTGTGGCTCCAAAAGGATCCTGTAGTTCTTGCTGCCTTTGCACCTCCTGACATCGGCGTCTGCTATGCAGCTGTCACACCCTTCAAGCCCAGTGTGAGCGGGGTTTGTGGCAGCCCAAGGTGAGCAGCTTCTCCCTCCTGGCCCCGTGGGAGCGGGGAATGGGGCTAGGCCTGGGGACAGCTAGTACCAGAAGATGAGGAGGTACTTGTATCTCCTCCCATGGTAGACATTTATCTGAGACACTCCCACGACAGGAAAAGGCCCGGGCCGGGCGATTATACTGGCGAATCTACTATTTACCTACCTACTGCTTTCTCTTCTCGTTTCTTTCACTTTTTTGAAAATGGGCCATCTGTCGATGGAGGTGGTCTTCTGATATATAATGCACTGAGAATTGCCGCCGCGCCGTCGCCGCTGCTAAAAAAAAAACCTACCACGGGTGGGGACTGAACTCGTGGCGAGTGAGTCGTTTTGTTTCCAATCGTGTCATTACGATTTCGTGAGTCATGCTGCTGCTGTTGCTCCTGTTGCACTGATGTCACTACTTCTGATGCTGCTATTATTTCTATTGCTGATGCTGCTATTGCTTGTACTGGTGCTGCTGATGCTGTTATTGCTTCAACTGGTGATGCTACTGCTATTACTGTACTGCTCCTTGTGTTGCTGCTGCCAGTGTTAGTGGCGTGCGTGCATCACAGTTAGTAAATTAAGTTGTATCCACACGGGCTATTAAGAGCTTGCATACATTACACCGACTACGGAAGCTGTCGGTGGCCAGTGTGTACATACATCAGAGTGGCGCAAGATTTATCACACACGGTCTAGGTGTATGGCGCGCGTGCACCAGCAACACTGCGGTTAAAGGGGTTGGGTAGGGAGGGGTTCAGTCAGCCGCAGGTGTGAATTACCGGTATGGAATGATCTGCCGAATATTAAACGTGTTTTCATTATCAGTTCTCTACACACGCTCGCGCGCACTCACGCGCTTGTTCAAACACACACACACACACAACTCGCGATCACATACAAACACACATACTCGTGATCACAAATAAACACACATACTCGCGGTCACACACACATACACATTCGTGGTGACAAATACACACACACACACACACACATACAAACTCGATCTCCAATGCAAACACATGGGTGAGCATACACACACACACACACACACTTCCTTCAGAGGTCTCCCACTGACCACAAAAATCAACAGACACCATCTCTATGAGCGACATATCTATAGAGCGAGCAGCGGACCCTGGCTGACCACCTGGGTACGTTGGGGCCTCGACCCCATCACTCACCTGAATTGCAAAAATGCTGGTCAGTATTTTTTAAACCATGACTGGGAAACGTAAATTGGCTTATTTCGTGCTGTTGAGGAGGGTTTTGGGGGGAGGTCATGTGCCCAATGAAAGACGAAGAACATTTTTTAAAGGTTGTACATATATATATATATATATATATATATATATATATATATATATATATATATATATATATATATATATATATATATATAAACAACACTATGATCTTTTGCATATATATATATATATATATATATATTTATATATATATATATATATATATATATATATATATAGTATATATATAGTATATATATATATGTTAGTTACCATTTTGTCATAGGCACATGTCGATTAGACACTGAGCCTGTTGTATATGCGTCTATGTATGTATGTATGTGTGTAGTTGTGTGTGTGTGTGTGTGTGTGTGTGTGTGTGTGTGTTTGTGTTTGTGTTTGTGTGTGTGTGTGTGTGTTTTACTCACCTAATTGTGGTTGCAGGGGTCGAGACTCAGCTCCTGGCCCCGGCTCTTCCTGTTCGCTACTGGGTCTCTGCTCTCCCTGCTCCATGAGCTTTATCATACCTCGTCTTAAAACTATGTATGGTTCCTGCCTCCACTATATCTTTCTAGACTATTCCACTTCCTGACTACTCTGTGGCTGAAGAAATGCTTCCTAACATCCCTTTGACTCATCTGAGTCTTCAGCTTCCAGTTGCGTCCCCTTGTTTCTGTGTTCCCTCTCTGGAACATCCTGTCGCTGTCTACCTTGTCGATTCCCCGCAGTATTTTGTATGTCGTTATCATGTCTCCTCTGACCCTTCTTTCCTCCAGTGTTGTTAGTCCTATTTCCCTCAACCTTTCTTCATAGGACAGACCCCTGAGTTTTTTTTTTTTTTTTGTGTGTGTGTGTGTGTGTGTGTGTGTGTACTCACCTAATTGTGGTTGCAGGGGTCGAGACTTTGCTCCTAGCTCCGCCTCTTCACTGATTGCTACTAGGTCCTCTCTCTCCCTGCTCCATGAGCTTTATCATACCTCGTCTTAAAGCTATGTATGGTTCCTGCCTCCACTACATCACTTTCTAGACTGTTCCACTTCCTGACAACTCTATGACTGAAGACTCGTCTGAGTCTTCAACTTCCAATTGTGACCCCTTATTTCTGTGTCCCTTCTCTGGAACATCTTGTCTCTGTCCACCTTATCTATTCCACGCAGTATTTTGTATGTCGATATCATGTCTTCCCTAACCCTCCTATTCTCCAGTGTCGTCAGGCCGATTTCCCTTAACCTTTCTTCATAGGACATTTCCCTTAACTAACCTTGTTGCAAACCTTTGCACTTTCTCTAATTTCTTGACGTGCTTGACCAGGTGTGTGTGTGTGTGTGTGTGTGTGTGTGTGTGTGTGTGAGTACACTCACCTTTTTACTCACCTATTTGTGGCTGCAGGGGTCGATTCATAGTTCCTGGCCCCGCCTCTTCACTGATCGTTACTAGGTCCTCTCTCTCCCTGCTCCATGAGCTTTATCAAACCTCGTCTTAAAACTATGTATGGTTCCTGCCTCCACTACATCACTTGCCAGACTATTCCACTTTCTGACAACTCTATGACTGAAGAAATACTTCCTAACATCCCTCTGATTCATCGAAGTCTTCAATTTCCAATTGTGACCCCTTGTTTCTGTGTCCCATCTCTGGAACATCATGTCTTTGTCCACCTTGTAAATTCCTCGCAGTATTTTATATGTCGTTATCAATGTCTTCCCTAACCCTCCTGTCATCCAGTGTCGTCAGGCCGATATCCCTTAACCTTTCTTCGTAGGACAATCCCCTTAGCTCTGGGACTAGTTTTGTTGCAAACCTTTGCACTTTCTCTAATTTCTTGACGTGCTTGACCAGGTGTGGATTCCAAATTGGTGCTGCATACTCCAGTACGGTCCTGATGTACATGGTGTACAGAGTCTTAAACGATTCCTTACTGAGGTATCGGAACGCTATTCTTAGGTTTGCCAGGCGCTCATATGCTGCAGCAGTTATCTGGTTGATGTGTGCCTCAGGAGATGTGCTCGGTATTATACTCACCCCAAGATCTTTTTCCTTGAGTAAGGTTTGAAGTCTTTGGCCACCTAGACTATACTTTGTCTGCGGTCCACTTTGCCCTTCTCCGATCTTCATAACCTTGCATTTGGCAGGGTTAAATTGAAGATGGCAGTTGCTGGACCAGGCTTGTAGCCTGTCCAGGTCTGTTTGTAGTCCTGCTTGATCCTCATCCGATTTAATTCTCTTCATTAACTTCACATCATCTGCAAACAGGGACACTTCTAAGTGTATCCCTTCCGTCATGTCATTCACATATACCAAAAACAGCACAGGTCCTAGGACTGGCCCCTGTGGAACCCCGCTCGTCACAGGCGCCCACTCTGACACATTGTCACGTACCATAACTCGTTGTTGCCTCCCTGTCAGATATTCTCTGATCCATTTCCTGTTATGGGTGCCTGATCCTCTAGCTTTTGCACTAATCTCTTGTGAGGAACTGTGTCGAAGGTCTTCTTGCAGTCCAAGAAAATGCAGTCTATTCACCCCTCTCCCACGTCTTACTTCCGTTACCTTGTCATAAAACTCCAGTAAGGTTTGTTACACAGGATTTTCTTTCCCTGAAACCGTGCTGGTTGTCGTTTATAAGCCTGTGTTTTTATAGGTGCTGTGTGTGTGTGTGTGTGTGTGTGTGTGTGTGTGTGTGTGTGTGTGTGTGTGTGTGTGTGTGTGTGTGTCCGGAATTGGGAAAACTGGTAAACTGTTGACAAAAGTTTTTCGCAATCACTATGGATGCTTTTTCAGTGCCATGGGTAAATGATAGAAAAAAGTATGAAGAAAATAAGACTTAGCTTTCGTAGTAGCCATTTCCGGTAAAGTCATAAAGTACTCGCGAAATCGTAATGACGCGATTGAAAATAACTCACCAAAAGGAAGGTTCGAACCCTTATCAAACCAGTCTTAAAAATAACAGGCCAGTGCTCTATGGTACAGTGGATAACGCATTGGTCTTATAGCTGGGACTGGCTTGCCATGAGTTCGAGCCTTTTGCTCAGTAAGAAGTCATTTGATAAAGCACCTGGTGAATCAAATGTTCATGTGCCACAAAAGTCGACCCGCGGCCCACAAGTGGCCCGGGCCTGTGGTTCAACTATCCTTTACATAAATGATCATAAAAGGTTATGAAAAATAGATGCATGGGATTTTTTTCCATCATCAGCAAGAACAAAAGGCAATTAAATATATGTGGGTCGGTGTGCGATCGAGAAACATATCTGCATAGTGTATAACCTCATCCCCTTGTACCTGGATGCATGCGAAAGGAATAATGCAGAGTGCGGCATAAGTTTCCAATGCAGTTAAATATTGAGGTACAGCAGCATGAACAACAGCACTAGTCCCCACAACTCTAGTCAAAATATTCCTACATTAACCCCAAGATTAAACATGGAAGAGCCAGCAAGTGGTCAAGATCTGTCAAAGCCTATGTCATTTCCTCTGCACAATTTCAGTGAAGATGAGCAGTAGAGATATAAATGGAGGAGGAAAAGGTGACATATCGACTTAACGTTTAAGTGTAAATTAGTAAGTAAATCAGCAAGTAATTACGTTTTATTTTGTCCTCAAAGATTTCGTAAGTTATACCATGAATTAACGAAAGATCCTAGACTTCACCTTACGCAAGCAGACAAAGCAATGCGATAGTAATTATGGACAAGGTAGATTATAGGGAAAAAATAAACATGATATTAGGAGACAGGGAAACTCAGGCGCCTCTTAACCTTTCCCTAGTTACAGTTAACCAGGGTTGAAAATCTGAAGCTGATTGAGTATTCTGCAGTCATAGACGAAGGTCTTGGAGGAAGTTAGAAGACAGGAACACTGTACCTAACAATGTGATCGGCTCTGGCATAAATTCATACCAAAAAATTAACTTAAAGGTCCCCCCTTCCGGAGATACCTAATAACTGTAAACTAGGAAAACCTTTATGAAAGAATGGCAGAAAGTATTTCTTAATAAATTTAGTAGAAGAAAATTGCTGGAAAAAAATAAAGAAGGTAGATGTGCTAAAGTTACTGGAAGCTTACAAATAAAATATTCGATAAACTGGACACCAGAGACAGGACGCCACGAGCACAGCTCTTCTCTTTCAGCTATAAAAAGGTAACTACACAGACATAGAAAGTGCAGGCACAGTGAGAGAGGAAGCATGTAGAGGAGTGAAAGTAAACATCCCAGTCTTAGATCACACAATGGTCCAAGTATATGTAAGTGACCTGCCAGGAGAGATACATGGCAATGCTCACGAGTCAAGCATAGCTAATGGGAATACAAATAGGAAAAGAATTCGAAAAAAACAGACTTCGATTTAAACCGACAGCAAGAATGGTCAAGAAAGTGACTACTAGAGTTCAACCCAGAAAATGCAAAGTAATAAAAATTGGCTCAGGGAAGGGGAGGCCAGATGCAGCACAACACCTGGACAAAAAAGCAGCTCCTCGAATAAACAAATGAAAAATATCCAGGCATAAATATCAAGCCTAAAATGTTTTCAGAAGAACATATAAAATACAGTATCAGTCCTCGAGTATGCAGTATCAGCCGACAGTGAAGTCCCATACAGCAAAATGCAAAAATAAACTAAAGAAAGCCTATAAGTTCTCTACAGAATAATGTATTTGTATGTCATGACATACAAAATATATCAAAACACAAACATACCGAACAAGAACATAATATTTAACTTGCAAGCACATGAACGAAGATACAATGATTAAAGATGAACACTTAAATGCAACACAGCAACATTAGGCAGCCAGGTAGTATAAAAGTTAATTCAACTAAAGGAGAACAGCAAAAATTAGATCCATTCATGGCTTTAATAGCGAATACGGCAGAGATAAATCACGTCAGGCAATCGATAGTTAAGAGGCTTGCCAGAGTGCTGGAGTTGAGCAGCCCCAAATTGAGTAGGTAAATACTGGTAAGTAAATACAAACACGACAATCACTAATGCATGCGGGCGGTTCCATCTCCACGGTGAGAACCGACCATTCCTCATATACCTTAGTAATGGACCTTGCATGTTAACCTAGTGTGTGTGTGTGTGTGTGTGTGTGTGTGTGTGTGTGTGTGTGTGTGTGTGTGTGTGTGTGTGTGTGTGTGTGTAATTATCTATTAGTAGCTACAGGCTATTACTATGAGAATAAAAATCTAGTATTGTTTCATAATCCTTCCATTCCTTCCTCTCACTTTCCAACTATGGTTTCTCTGTACCTGACGTTTCCACAATTTTATCCACAAATTTGTATCCATGTACCGTGTTATTGACCTCTCAGATTACATGGCACTTAATAGGTGCTCAGTTTACCTAAACTTTCTTGTAAGGACTTAGTATTTTTTTTTTTACTTATTTTTGCCTAGGAATTTTGCATCATCAGCAAACAGGTTCTTATATAAATATATAAATTAGAAACACTATTAGGATAAACACCGATAATTTTGCCACCCCGTGGTGACATTTAGCCCATGAGGACATTTTTACCTCTTACAATTCTTTACATTATTTTTCACACAGCAAATAATTAAGAACATAAGAACATAAGAACATAAGAAAGGAGGAACACTGCAGCAGGCCTGTTGGCCCATACTAGGCAGGTCCTTCACAATCCGTCCCACTAACAGAATATTTGCTCAACCCAATTTTCAATGCTACCCAAGAAATAATCTTTGACAATTCTACCCACTCATGCCGAGTCCCACTCCAAATCCAACCCCTCTCACTCATGAATTTATCCAACCTAAATTTGAAACTACCCAAGGTCCTAGCTTCAATAACCCTACTAGGCAGACTGTTCCACTCATCAACTACCCTATTTCCAAACCAATACTTTCCTATATCCTTTCTAAATCTAAACTTATCTAACTTGAATCCATTATTGCGGGTTCTCTCTTGGAGAGATATCCTCAAGACCTTATTTATATCCCCTTTGTTAATACCCATTTTCCACTTGTATACCTCGATCATGTCTCCCCTCATTCTACGTCTTACAAGTGAATGTAATTTTAGGGTCTTCAATCTTTCTTCGTAAGGAAGATTTCTAATGCTATGTATTAATTTAGTCATTCTACGCTGAATGTTTTCTAACGAATTTATGTCCATTCTGTAATATGGAGACCAGAACTGAGCTGCGTAATCTAGGTGAGGCCTTACTAATGATGTATAAAGCTGTAATATAACCTCTGGACTTCTGTTGCTAACACTTCTTGATATAAATCCCAGTAATCTATTTGCCTTATTACGTACGCTTATGCATTGCTGTCTTGGTTTAAGGTTGCTGCTTACCATCACCCCCAAGTCCTTCTCGCAATCTGTATGGCTAAGTTCTACGTTATTTAACTTATAAGTGCTTGGGTTATGGACACTCCCGAGCTTCAGAACCTTGCATTTATCTACATTGAACTGCATCTGCCACTTTTCTGACCACGAATTAAGTTTGTCTAAATCTTCCTGAAGTTCTATGACATCTATGTTTGAATCAATTATCCTACCTATCTTCGTGTCGTCGGCGAATTTGCTCATATCACTAGTAATTCCCTCATCAAGGTCATTGATATATATTATAAATAACAATGGGCCTAAGACTGATCCCTGTGGAACACCACTTGTTACAAGTCCCCATTCGGATTTAACCCCATTTATGCACACTCTCTGCTTCCTATTGGTGAGCCATGACTCGATCCATGACAGCACTTTTCCCCCAATGCCATGAGCTGCCACTTTCTTTAACAGTCTCTGGTGCGGTACTCTATCAAAAGCCTTACTAAAGTCTAAATAAACAATATCGAATTCTTTATCGTGATCAACAGCCTCAAAAGCTTTACTGAAGAAGGTTAATAAATTAGATAGGCAGGAACGGCCCCTCGTGAATCCATGCTGGGTATCATTAATCAAATTATGGTTATCTAGATGGCTTCTAATAATATCAGCTATAATTGACTCTAGTAATTTGCCTACAATTGAGGTCAGGCTTATTGGGCGGTAGTTTGACGGTAGTGACTTGTCCCCTACTTTAAAAATAGGAATTACATTAGCCATCTTCCACATATCAGACACTACACCTGTTTGAAGAGATAAATTAAAAATGTTAGATATTGGTTCACAGAGTTCCATTTTGCATTCCTTAAGAACCCTTGCAAAAGCTCATCAGGACCCGGCGATTTATTTTGTTTCAGTCGGTCCAGCTGTTTCATAATCATTTCGCTAGTGACTGTGATATTACATAATTTATCTTCTTCTGGGCCTCTGTAAAAATTAATTACTGGGATATTATTAATGTCTTCCTGTGTGAAAACTGAGAGAAAATAATTATTAAAAATAGAGCACATATCGTTCTCCTTGTCAGTAAGATGCCCAAAGTTATTTTTAAGGGGACCTATCTTATCCCTAACTTTTGTTCTATAAACCTGGAAAAAACTTTTTGGGTTAGTTTTGAATCCCTAGCAACTTTAATTTCATAGTCCCGTTTAGCTTTTCTTATTCCCTTTTTAACGTCCCTCTTAATGTCAGTATACTGATTTATAAGATGATCCTCACCTCTTTTTATGCGCCTATAAATTCCTTTCTTCTGCCCTAAAAGATATTTGAGCCTATTATTCATCCATTTTGGGTCATTTCTACTTGATCTAATTTCTTTATACGGGATAAATGTTCTTTGGGCAGCCTGTATATATTGATACCTCTCTTCTTCACCCCAGTCCACAGTTGATAAGTGTTCTCTAAGTCCATTATAATCTGCTAAGCGAAAATCTGGGACCATTACTGAATTATCCCTACTATCATACATCCATTCAATGCTAAAGGTAATTGACTTGTGGTCGCTTGAGCCGAGTTCCTCTGTAATTTCTAAATTATTAACAAGGGTTTCCTTGCTTGCCAGAACCAAGTCAAGTAGGTTATTTCCCCTTGTAGGTTCTGTTACAAACTGCTTCAAAAAGCAATCCTGAACTACTTCTAAAAAGTCGTTAGATTCTAAATTCCCTGTCATGAAATTCCAATCAATCTGACTAAAGTTAAAGTCCCCTAGAATTACTACGTTATCGTGTCTTGTGGCCTTAACAATTTCCTCCCAAAGTAGTCTCCCTTGTTCCCTATCTAAGTTTGGAGGACGGTAAATCACGCCTAAAATCAATTTTTCACACCCCTCTGAAAATTCTATCCAGACAGACTCTGTATGTGTTAATTCAGACTTTATACCCGTTTTTATGCAACAATTTAAATGATCACGGACATAGAGTGCCACCCCACCCCCTTTCCCGATACTTCTGTCTACTTGGAACAATTTAAAACCCTGAATGTGACATTCGGCAGGCAAGTCCCGATTTTTCATATTAAACCATGTCTCAGTTATTGCAAAAACATCAATATTACCCGTACTTGCAACTAATCTCAACTCGTCCATCTTATTCCTAGCACTACGACTATTGGTGTAATATATATTTAGAGACCCTCCTTTCTCTTTACCCTTCCTGCTCATCTCTGTTTTCCACTATACCTATTACTGTCCTTGTCATCTAGTGTCCCTAGCTTTCCACTATCCACCTTATTCTGCCTATTACTAGTTCTCCTACAACTTATAATATTACTACACTGGGACTTCTCTGTTTTCCCCCCAAAACCCATACCACTAACTATTTCTAGTTTAAAGCCCTAAGAGCTCCCTCCACTGCAGTTGCCAGTGCCCCCACCCCAGACCTGGATAAGTGAACCCCATCCCTGGCATACATGTCATTTCTGCCATAGAAGAGGTCCCAGTTGTCAATGAATGTTACTGAATTTTCCTTACAGTATTTGTCCAGCCAGCAATTGACACCAATTGCCCTGGACAGCCATTCATTTCAACTCCTCTCCTTGGCAAAATACCACATATGACAGGGTTCCCACCCTTCTTCCTAATTATGTCTATTGCTGACCTAAACCTGCTAGTCAGGTCCTCACTCCTACGTCTGCCAACATCGTTGCCTCCAGCACTGAGACAGATAATAGGATTGCTCCCATTACCTCTCATGATGTCGTCCAGACGGCTAACAATATCCTCCATCCCAGCCCCAGGAAAGCAAACCCTCTGTCTCCTACTCCTATCAATCAAACAGAAAGCCCTATCCATGTACCTAACCTGACTGTCCCCAACAACAACAATGTTTTTACCTTCCTTTGTGTCTTTCGTCGTGACGCTCCCAGAAGTCGACTCACATTCATCGGGTAGCACGGAGAATGGGTTCGATGTTTCTACAACATTCTCCTGGGTCTTCGTTGTTTCTACCTCTCCACCCGTCCTCTTGAGCCTTAACTTTGTCCCATGCGTTTTAGCCACTGTCCAGGTTCCTTTCCTGGCTTGAGGATTCTCAACAGGAGGATTACTACGAATCCTCTTGTTTTCCTCAGTCAGTCGCTGTATCTCAAGCTTAGCTACCCTCAGTTCTTCCTTCAGCTGCTGGTAGAGTAGCTCAAGAGAGGACATCTTCTTCAGATTGACAGAGAGCACACAAGACACGTCTTCACTGAGTTAAGTCAGGTCCACCACTGAGTTAAGTCAGGTCCACCACTAATTGTGAGAGTTTCATTTTTATTTCTCTTGTGTTCTGAAGTTTTCATATCAGTCTCATGTGGGTCAGTACCGGAAGTTTTCTTGAAATAAAAAAAATCTGCTAATCCATTTATTTCTTTAATATTTTTTATACCGCTGCCATGGGAGCTTAATAGATTTGATATAAAGGAATTTGCTAACCGAAACTAGAACTATTTGCTAGTCAACAGGTTTTTCCTCTCAAAGTGTTTTATTTATTTTTCATTACTGTCCTTTAAAATTATTTTCACAAGAAAGCTTGTCAGAGAGAGATAGGCCTACACTTCAAAAGATCTTCACTATCATCTTTCCTATTTATCGGCATAATATACCATTTGTCCGCCAGTTTATAGTAAGAACATAAGAATGAAGGAACACTGCAATAGGCCTATTAACCACACTAGGCAGGTCTAATTCACATCCACTCATAAAGCCGTCCAACATAGATCTCGCTCCTAGTAACGCTACCTGGGAGTCTGTTCCAGTCATCTACAACTCTACTACCAAACCAACAGTTTACTATATCCTTTCTGAATCTAAGTTTGTCCACTTTGAATCCAATGCTGCAACTCCTACCTTGGCTAGATATATTCACCACGCTATTTATAGCCCTTTTATATATTCCTATTTTGCATTTGGACACTTTATCACATCCCCTTAATTCTACTTCTTTCCACAGAGTACAAATTCACTGTGTTCAGCCTATCTTCGTAGGAGAGTTTCTGATACATGGGATCAACTTCGTCATTCTTTTCTGTATATTTTTCTGCCATTCTGTAAAACAGAGACCAGAACTGAGCAGCATCATGTAAATATGGCCTAACCAAAAACATATCAAGTGGAAGTATAGCCTTAGCACTTCTATTATTTACACTTCTTGATATGAACCTAAGAAGAGTATGATATGAAGCTATGAACATTCCTTGTAATAAACTCATATCTATGATTATAAGCTTTGTAATTCCCCACATTTTGTATAACCTGTGGTCCTACCTCGTCTCGTCATATTGCTATATTCCCGTCTTCATCAAATTGCAGCGTCTAAACTTCCTCTTCGGATATTTCATTATGATCTATTCCGACTGATGATTTTACGGGGAGTGAGTGAGGAGGGGGGGGGTAAATCTAGCATCTACGGTGTCCTCTTGTGTAAACACACTCTGAAACTTCACTTTTAATGTCCCAGACATTACCTCTTCCAATTCTGTGATTTTGTGTTGTCCTTCATTCTTTATCTTGTCTCTTTTATACAAATGAATGCCATTTTTTTACTTTTTCATTTTGTCCACTGTCTTTTACAAAGTTCCTTTCTTCCTCTCTTGTTACCTTTGTACAATCATTTCTAGCTTGTCTGAATTTCTGGTAAATCCCTGGGTTGGCATATTTCCAATAATCATTCAAAGTTCTTTCTTTCTATTTTACAGCTCTCCAACACTATCTGTTATACTATTCCTTAACATTTAACATTTTTTTATTCATTTAAGGGATATACTACTTGATACCATTTTTCCATTTTCATAAATGTTGCAGAACTCTTTGCAAATTTTATTTATATCTGACCATTGTAATGTGTTAAAGTATAATTTATTGCACATAATCTAGTTCTTCCAGTCTTTTATATTCCTTCCCAAGTCATATTTAGCAACGTATGTTATTTACCATTAACATCTGATTGCTCTTTTCAAGTGAGTTTAAACTATTTAGGTCGAGCACTTTTTCTTTTTTTCTGGTCTATATCAAGTGTAAAAACTGATGGTGTTTTGCCTTCTCTCGTACAAGTCAGTTTCTACTATGTTGATGCGTTAAAAATCGATCAGTACATTTCAAAATTTTGCTGACGATATTGTTTACCTTTCCAGCCTCACTGACTCTTCATTCTATTTCTTTATAATTTAAAATTATCATCACAATAATTTAGTCTTGTGAGAATCACTTTTCATTAACAGTGCTCTTAATATATTCTACAGCCCGTCATACATGTCAGTGTGTGTGTGTGTGTGTGTGTGTGTGTGTGTGTGTGTGTGTGTGTGTGTGTGTGTGTGTGTTGTGTGTGTGGTGTGTGTGTGCACTTGTGTGTACATATGTGTGAATGTATGTAAAAGTGTTCAAGTGTGTACAAATGATTCTGCGTGTACATTTGTTTTTATTTGTGGATAAATTTATAACATAATAACGAACACGAAATCTAATAACTAAAATGATAAAGGAGTTTTAAGCATCCAAAATATTAGCACTACGTCACGTAAATTTCTCGGCAATTAAAATGTGTACACCACATGTGTGAAAACAGCGGCAGACATTTCTTAAATTGGAGAAAAGATGAACCTAAATTCACTTTACACAAGTACGAAAGAGCACTACAGCAGGCCTACTGGCCCATGCTAGGCAGGTCAAACTCACAAACACCCATTTCTGAACACGTCCAACCTATATTTAAAGTTGCCCAAAGTTCTTGGTTAAATGACACTACCTGGGAGTTTGTTCCATTCACCTACAACTCTATCGCCAAACCAATACTTACCTGGAATCTGCCTGGAGGGTGTTCCGAGGGTTAATTACGCCCTCGCGGTCAGACCTGGTCGATAAGGTCCTGATCAACCAGGATGTTACTGCTGGTCGGACGCAGTCCGTATGAACCACAGCCCGGCTGATATGAAATTTGACTTGGGGAACCTATCCAATTTCCCTTGAAGACAGCTGAGAGTCTATTGGTAATCCCTTTATGTATGATGGGAGGCTGATAAATAGTGGGACCCTTAAACTTTTTTGTCTCTCACAAAGTACTCATGCTTTTCATTGGAAGTATATTGCACCATCTGTCAAGCCTTTTCCTATCCTGCAGATTTGTTACCAATCCCTCTAGAAACAAAATAAAGAGGATAAGCATTGGCTTACCATCATTATCCATCCTATAATTTTCCTCGCAATTGTGATAATGACACTAGTGTGATCCTTGAAAGTGAGATCCTTTGACATTATCCCTCCTAAGTCCTTCACGCTATTTGTTCGCTCAAGTTTTCCATAAAAGAGTAATTAAAATTTGTCCTCATTGAACATATTGTTTTGTGCGGCCCAGGAAGGATATTTGTGTGTGTGTGTGTTACTGTTACTTCCTACGTATGTGATAATCTCCCACCTGTATCAGTATCATTACTGGTGAAGATAATGGAGACGTCTGCACATGCAGACTTTAATTAACCCATTGCTGCAAGTCTTGTCTTGATTAGATATTTTCAACACGCTATTTATATCTCCTTCATTTATTCCTGTTTTCCACGTGTACACTTATGTTATATCTCCAATAATTCTACGCCTTTCGAGAGAGTGCAAGTTCAGTGCTTTTAGCTTATTTTCGTAGTAAATGTTTCTAATATATAGAATTAACTTCGTTAGCCTTCTCTGTATATTGTCCAGGCTATTTATGTCCATGCTGCAATATGGAGACAGAAATAAGCAGCATAATCTAAATGAGGCCTAACCAAAGCTATATAAAATTGTTCATATAATTCGACAAGTAGTGTCAATAACACGACAATGTTTTTAGATAATCAGTATGAACACAAGCTCATCTTGGTTGGTGTAGATTCGCCGTTACTCTCCCGGCCCTGGCTCCCTGTCGTGGGAGGAGGTACAAGTACCTCCTCATCGTCTGAGACCAACTATCCCCAGGCCTAGCCACGTTCCCCGCCCTCACGGGGCTCGTAGAGAGAAGCTAGACCTCTCTGGTCTGCCATCTTCCCCGCCCCAGGGAGGCTAGGGAAGGGCAGGATTGCGAGCTGCAGATGGTACCAAGCTCCAGCTTTGGCACCTACCCTACCCTAGAAGGACTGGGCATGGTGTCTTCCCGTAAGCTCATCTTGATTCTTTAACTAAGCAATGTTAATGACATAACAATATTCTTTAAAAGAAAAACCATGATGAACATAAGTTCACTGTCTTTCCATAACTGAACTAGTATTTTAAATCATATAAAAATTTAAAATTCCTTAAATAACATGAATAATTGTTTGCCTTAATTAATTAAGTTTGTGGTCAAAAACACGCGACACAATTCCAGTAATTACGTTAAGGATATTTAACTTCTGTTTGGTAAAATGTCACATTAGTTGCCCTTGTGTTGTTTTACCTAACGTATTATCGTTAATTCTACCAACATTATTTCCTATTTAACTGTTACGATTAAGTCAAGATTTTAACTTAAAGTATTTGTAGCAATTGCGATTGAAGTAATTAGGTCGAGAGTTGTAAAAATATCACATAGCTGCAGTAATCAGGTCAGTGGAACATAGTTTCACATAGCTGCAGTAATCAGGTCCGTGGACCATAGCTTCATATAGCTGCAGTAATCAGGTCCGTGGAACATAGATTCACATAACTGCAGTAATTAGGTCCGTGGACCATAGCTTCATATAGCTGCAGTAATCAGGTCCGTGGAACATAGATTCACATAACTGCAGTAATTAGGTCCGTGGACCATAGCTTCATATAGCTGCAGTAATCGGGTCCGTGGAACATAGATTCACATAGCTGCAGTAATCAGGTCAGCAGGAAAGAGTCCTACATTAAGCTCCTACACGAGATCAATAAATCAGCCTTTTTTCCTTCTTAAAGCTGTGTTCCATCCAGACCTGTAATAGTGTAGGGAGGAGTCTGAGAGGTGGTGGGGGAGAGAGTGGTGGGGAGAGAGTGGTGGGGAGAGGGTGGTAGGGGAGAGTGGTGGGGAATGGGTCGTGGGGGAAAGTGGTGGGGAGAGGGTGGTGGGGAAGAGGGTAGTGAAGTGGGTGGAAGGGCTGGTGTGCCAGTTGAGGGGTTCTGGGTGCTGATGGGGTTGTGGGGAGTGGAGGATGGAGTAGGTTTGGGAAATGGTAGTTGGAAAAAGGTCTGAGAGAATTGATGCATGGAGACTGTGTTCTGGGTATTGGGAAATAACTGGAACGTTTGGTGCGGAAGTTGTTGTATGGGAAGGTATGGTGGGGAGGTGTGGTGAGACGAGGGGGTGATAGGTGGAAAGTAGAGGGTGGATAACCTGGGAAAGATGGGAGAGAGGATGAGGAAAGGATGCAGGAAAGATATGGTAAACGATGGGATAGTGGAGCTATAGAGAAAGCGTCTTGTAGTTGATGATGCTGCCGCTCTCACTTAATCCCCGATCGTCCACTACACTTTTATCGCTAAGTGAGTAAAGTTAACATATAATATACCAATAGGTATATTTTAGTACAAAAGATTTAAGAGATACATTGTTGATATAAAGATGGCATACACAGTACACGAGGTGTGAGAGATACATGTCTAGTACATATCGTTAAGTGTTTGTCACTGATTATAATGCGAAAATCTCATCCAGCTCCTCAGAGCTGGGGCACGTGCCCAAAATACAGCATGCATTACCCCTCTGAACAGCAGCGCTGAGTCGCTGGAACAGAAAACTAGCTGCCCTTGGAACCCTAGTTACGCTGTTGAGTCTTTTGCCCAGCTCCTTGAGGAATTTAGATGCACTATTTCCCCATGAGCCAAGCGTCTCCGAGCCTATGGGAACAAATATATAATGATGGGCAAGTTCTCCGTATTTTCTCGACTTTTGGGACTCCCTGAAGGTGGCAGCTGCCCCTCCTTCATCAACTGAGAGGTTGAATCTTATGTGGAAAGAGAACATTTCACGAACATTTAACATAGTTACATGTATTGAGACCTAATTAAATTTAATTGCTTAATTAGTCTGTCTTAATGATAGTATCCCTTGTAACAGCATTTGGAAGAAAGTCAACTATTTTAATTGGTTATATCTAAGTTTATTCCTTCTTCTTAAGGACCATCATCGTTTCACCACGGGCAATGGCTGATCCGCTTTTGGTCCATTAAGATCATTCTTGGCCCACTTCAGTTCGCAAGGACCATTTGGGGAATTTTCACTTAATGCTGCTACATTTATTAATATATACAATTAGTGGTAACCGCTGGCTACACCCACCTTCATTATAACCACTGATTGTAGTGCCGTGGCTGCTTGTAAGAAATGTTTTTTACGATTCAGATTTTACTGACTAGTATATACACTGTTTCAAACTATCTCTCATTTCGCTAAGTACACATGAGCCTACCTGAGGTTTAGGTACTTGTCGTACCTAACAGGAAGCTGTAGCTCCACGAGGCGCAATGATCATTGTTCACTTACAAACCTTAAGAAGAGTCTCAAAGTACTCAGCCTTTTTTCTCTCTCTCTCGGGGAACAGAGACTGTGAGATCTCTTGCACACCTTTAAGATATTGAATGACTTTGACATATTAAAACGCGAAGAACTATTTCAATTACTGAATGAGTCCATAACACGAAACAATGAAATAAAACTGTGAGGGAGAAGATGCGACACACCAATATTTGAATACTTTTTTTTTTGCATAAAGAATTATAGCAGAATGAAATAAACTACCGGATAATATTGTATTTGAGAAGACAATACAGTTATTCAAGAAGCAGCTGTACAAACGCTTCACAAGTATAGGTTGTATCTAGATACATATGTCCTAGTAGGAGGAGTTGCCACACCTCTCAGGACCTACTCGTTCAGTAGAAATCTATCAGCCAAGATTGCTCGTCAGCCCAAATTGATTAATGGGGTTAGAATATTGAATAAAAAGCTAGTGATGAGCATGGTGTAGGATATGATGAGGAAGGATAGGAGGGAGATGTTGCCTAGTAAGCTCACTACCTCACTCAACTACTCACTAGTAAGAGTATTAATTCAACAGAGATAGTTAGAACCCATGTCTTCCATCCAGTTCTATCTCTCCTGTAAATTCTATGACATTTTTCGAATATGGTATTGTATATTTTCCCCGGTTACATTCCAGCAGTTGCCGGAGAGAGTGAAGGGTGGGGAGAGAGGCTTCTGCTTTTCTATCCTTGATTTATACACTTAGATAATACGTAACACTTCGTAATCTAGACAGAAGTAAATAGAACATCATCGGAGTGGACTCCCAAGACCTCTGTTATCCCACTTTCCCAATACTTCTATGTACTTCAGCCTCAGCATTCCTCGTTTGTGCCTTTTTCTCGGCTTCACAGAACACTGCACTGCACCTCAGGCTCATCACAGTGTCAGTTCACTTTCGCAATTCTTTCTCCGGTTATCACTGACGTTGTCCGTCGCTTTGTCTCAACCTGGGTACGTTTATATGGTCCCATAGACTTTATACTCTCCAAATTTACTTCCGATATATGTATGTGTGTGTGTGTGTGTGTGTGTGTGTACTCACCTAGTTGTACTCACCTAGTTGTGGTTGCAGGGGTCGAGTCATAGCTCCTGGCCCCGCCTCTTCACTGGCCTCTACTGGGTCACTCTCCCTGCGCTTAAAGCTATGAATGGAGCCTGCCTCCACTACATCGCTTCCCAAACTATTCCACTTCCTGACCACTCTGTGACTGAAGAAATACTTCCTAACATCCCTGTGATTCATCTGAGTCTTCAACTTCCAACTGTGTCCCCTTGTTGCTGTGTCCCATCTCTGGAACATTCTGTCTTTGTCCACCTTGTCAATTCCTCTCAGTATTTTATATATCGTTATCATGTCTTCCCTATCTCTCCTGTCCTCCAGTGTCGTCAGGTCGATTTCCCTTAACCTCTCCTCGCAGGCCATACCCCTTAGCTCCGAGACTAGTCTTGTTGCAAACCTTTGCACTTTCTCTAGTTTCTGTGTGTGTGTGTGTGTGTGTGTGTGTGTGTGTGTGTACTCACCTAATTGTGGTTGCAGGGGTCGAGTGATAACTCCTGGCCTCCAGGTGTGTGTGTGTGTGTGTGTGTGTGCGCAATCTTAATTACAAGTTGAATAAAAAAAATCACTCAAATAGGATTCTCTGAGTTGCGAAGGATTCATAATGTTTATTTAGGAGTATCCTCTGCAGCAGGTCCTGGCGCCGGGAGTTGCTTGGCGCCACCAGTCGGAGTGGAGGAGAGGCGGGCGTCTGCAGGAGGTGGGTGGACGGGAACCTTGGAAGGTGGGCATTTGAGAGGGATCGGGGGTCTGAGAAGCTAGGTGGATGGGTGGGTATATGGTTGTGGTGGGTGGGCGCGGGTCTGGGGTGGTTGGGCTGGTGGGCGGGTAGGGTGGGCGGTGTCTGGAGGTCGGTGGGAGGAGCTAATGTGACGCAGACACTTCCCAACACGTGTCTGAGGAAGATTGTGATGTCTGGGAGCCTGCAAGCGTGCGTCTGTGTGTGTACTCACCTATTTGTGGCTGCAGGGGTCGATTCACACTTCCTGGTCCCGCTTCTTCGTTGGTCGCAACTAGGTCCACTTTCTCCCGGCTCCAGGAGCCGTATCATACCTATTTTTAAAGCTACGTATAGATCCTACCTCTACTATTTCACTCTCCAGATTATTCCACTTCCTGACAACTCTAGGGCTGAAGATGTACTTCCTAACATCTGAGCTTATAACTTCCAGTTATGTCTCCTTGTTCCTGTATCCCATCTCTGCAACATTGTGTCCCTGTTCACTTTGTCAATTCCTCTTAGTATTTTATACGTCGAGCGCGCGCGCGCGTGCGTGTACTCACCAAGATGCGTTTGCAGGGTCGTGTCTCAGCTCCTGAAACTGTCTCTTCAACTACAATCACCGGCATTATTGGTTTCTGGCCTGATAGACCTATCATACTTTCTCTTGAAACTGTGTATTGACTTTGTTTCTTTCACCTTATTATCTACTTCATTCCATTAATTTACAACCCTAAGACTGAAAAAAGTATTTCCCAACATCCCTGCGGCTCATTTGTGTCATTAGTTTCTATCTATGACCTTTCGCCCCCTATGCCTCTCATTTCAAAAAGTCTGTTCCTATCTGCTCTGTCAAAGCCTTTGACTATCTTGTGCGTGGTGAGGCGAGAGATCCATGCTGGTGATGCATACTCCATGATGGGCCTAACATATGTAATGTAGAGAGTCTCCTAAAGGACTCTTCATTGAGGTTACTGAAGGCAATTCTGAGATTAGCTGCCCTCGCATATGCTACTGATGCTATTCGATTTATGTGCACCACTGGCGATATGCTGGGTGTGATGTTCACTCTGAAATCCTTCTTGAGCGATATTTTGTAGTTTCTGGTATTCCATCTCAGATCGCTTCTCTCTGTCCCCAATTTCATGACCTTGCGTTTGTTAGGTTAGGTTAGGTAAGGTTTGTCAGGAAATAGGACAAGTATTTCCTGACGCGGGTCTTAGTGAGATGATGACAGGCAGCTGGAGCTTTTGGTCATCTGACCGAGGCCTTCCGCTGGCTTACCGGTTCACCCCTTTAAAATTTACGGTTATAATTGCTAGGGTTAAACTCCAGTAACCACTCGTTTAACTATCCTTACAGTTTGTCCAGATCTACCTGTATCCTGTCTCTATCCTCCTCACTTAGTATTATTCTCATTAGTTTTACTTCATGGTTAATTAAGATGAGGGCTATGGGGCAGTGAATCCATCCCATCAAAATCACCTAGAAAAATACAACTAGGTGAGTAAACTGAGTACAATTAGGTATGTGCAACTGAGTATAACTAAGCAAACAATGAGACACATGAGACAAAACCCTCTGGTAGGCATGTACGTGTATTGAAATTAATAAAGGATGAGGGGGTGATGCTGCTTTGGAAACGAGGAGGGGTGATGCTGCTTGGGAAACGAGGAGGGGGTGATGCTGCTTGGGTAACGAGGAGGAGGTGATGCTGCTTGGGTAACGAGGAGGGGGTGATGCTGCTTGGGTAACGAGGAGGGGTGATGCTGCTTGGGTAACGAGGAGGGGTGATGCTGCTTGGGTAACGAGGAGAGGGTGATGCTGCTTGGGTAACGAGGAGGGGTGATGCTGCTTGGGTAACGAAGAGGGGTGATGCTGCTTGGTTAATGAGGAGGGGGTGATGCTGCTTGGGTAACGAGGAGGAGGGTGATGCTGCTTGGGTAACGAGGAGAGGGTGATGCTGCTTGGGTAACGAGGAGGGGTGATGCTGCTTGGGTAACGAGGAGGGGTGATGCTGCTTGGGTAACGAGGAGGGTGATGCTGCTTGGTTAACGAGGAGGGGTGATGCTGCTTGGGTAACGAGGAGGGGTGATGCTGCTTGGGTAACGAGGAGGGGTGATGCTGCTTGGGTAACGAGGAGGGGTGATGCTGCTTGGGTAACGAGGAGGGGTGATGCTGATTGGGTAACGAGGAGGGGTGATGCTACTTGGGTAACGAGGAAGGGTGATGCTGCTTGGGTAACGAGGAGGGGTGATGCTGCTTGGGTAACGAGGAGGGTGATGCTGCTTGGGTAACGAGGAGGGGTGATGTTGCTTGGGTAACGAGGAGGGGTGATGCTGCTTGGGTAACGAGGAGGGGGTGATGCTGCTTGGGTAACGAGGAGGGGTGATGCTGCTTGGGTAACGAGGAGGGGTGATGCTGCTTGGTTAAGAGGAGGGGTGATGCTGCTTGGGTAACGAGGAGGGTGATGCTGCTTGGGTAACGAGGAGGGGTGATGCTGATTGGGTAACGAGGAGGGGTGATGCTGCTTGGGTAACGAGGAGGGGGTGATGCTGCTTGGGTAACGAGGAGGGTGATGCTACTTGGGTAACGAGGAGGGTGATGCTGCTTGGGTAACGAGGAGGGTGATGCTGCTTGGGTAACGAGGAGAGGGTGATGCTGCTTGGGTAACGAGGAGGGTGATGCTGCTTGGGTAACGAGGGGGAGGTGATGCTGCTTGGTTAATGAGGAGGGGTGATGCTGCTTGGGTAACGAGGAGGGGTGATGCTGCTTGGGTAACGAGGAGGGGTGATGCTGCTTGGGTAACGAGGAGGGGTGATGCTGCTTGGGTAACGAGGAGGGGTGATGCTGCTTGGGTAACGAGGAGGGGTGATGCTGCTTGGTTAACGAGGAGGGTGATGCTGCTTGGGTAACGAGGAGGGGTGATGCTGCTTGGGTAACGAGGAGGGTGATGCTGCTTGGGTAACGAGGAGGGGTGATGCTGCTTGGGTAACGAGGAGGGTGATGCTGATTGGTAACGAGGAGGGTGATGCTACTTGGGTAACGAGGAGGGTGATGCTGCTTGGGTAACGAGGAGGGTGATGCTGCTTGGGTAACGAGGAGGGTGATGCTGCTTGGTTAACGAGGAGGGTGATGCTGCTTGGGTAACGAGGAGGGGTGATGCTGCTTGGGTAACGAGGAGGGGGTGATGCTGCTTGGGTAACGAGGAGGGTGATGCTGCTTGGGTAACGAGGAGGGGTGATGCTGATTGGGTAACGAGGAGGGGTGATGCTACTTGGGTAACGAGGAGGGTGATGCTGCTTGGGTAACGAGGAGGGGTGATGCTGCTTGGGTAACGAGGAGGGTGATGCTGCTTGGGTAACGAGGAGGGTGATGTTGCTTGGGTAACGAGGAGGGTGATGCTGCTTGGGTAACGAGGAGGGGTGATGCTGCTTGGGTAACGAGGAGGGTGATGCTGCTTGGGTAACGAGGGGTGATGCTGCTTGGTTAATGAGGAGGGGTGATGCTGCTTGGGTAACGAGGAGGGGTGATGCTGCTTGGGTAACGAGGAGGGTGATGCTGCTTGGGTAACGAGGAGGGTGATGCTGCTTGGGTAACGAGGAGGGGTGATGCTGCTTGGGTAACGAGGAGGGTGATGCTGCTTGGGTAACGAGGAGGTGATGCGCTTGGGTAACGGGAGTGATGCTACTTGGGTAACGAGGAGGGTGATGCTGCTTGGGTAACGAGGAGGGTGATGCTGCTTGGGTAACGAGGAGGGGTGATGCTGTTTGGGTAACGAGGAGGGGTGATGCTGCATGGGTAACGAGGAGGTGATGCTGCTTGTGTAACGAGGAGGGGTGATGCTGCTTGGATAACGAGGAAGGGTGATGCTGCTGGGGTAACGAAGGAGGGGTGATGCTGCTGGGGTAACGAAGGAGGGGTGATGCTGCTGGGGTAACGGAGGAGGGGTGATTCTACTGGGGTAACGGAGGAGGGCGTGCTACTGGGGTAACGGATGAGGGTGATGCTGCTTGGGTAAAGGAGGAGGGGTGATGGTGCTCGAGTAACGAAGGAGGGTGATACTGCTCGGGTAACGGAGGAGGGGCGATGCTGCTGGGTTAACGGAGGAGGAGGCGATGCTGATGGGGGTAACGGAGGAGGGTGATGCTGCTGGGGTAACGGAGGAGGGGCGATGCTGCTGGGGTAACGGAGGAGGGGCGATGCTGCTGGGGTAACGGAGGAGGGGCGATGCTGCTGGGGTAAAGGAGGGGGCGATGCTGCTAGGGTAACGGAGGACGGGGCGATGCTGCTGGGGTAACGGAGGAGGGGGCGATGCTGCTTGGGTATTAGAGGAGGGGGTGATGCTGCTGGGGTAACGGAGGAGGGGGTGATGCTGCTGGAGTAACGGAGGAGGGAGCGACGCTGCTGGGGTAACGGAGGCGATGTGGGGTAAGGGTAACCAAAAATGGGAGGTGGTGGTTATAGGGAGACACTATTTAGTCTTCACAGTTAACCAGCGATTCTCAGCTAAAGGACCGTGACACCAATAGATTGACCAAAAGAAATGAGCGCAACCCAGCTATAGTGCCAGAATCATGGTGACCTAGCCATAGAGCCAGAATCATCTCGCCCTAGCCATAGGGCCAGAATCATCGCCACCCAGCAAAGTGCCAAAATTATCGCCACTCAGCCATAGTGCCACAATCATCGTCATCCAGCTACAGTGCAAGAATCATCGCGCTCTAGCCGTAGGGCCAGAATCACGGCGCCCTAGCCATAGGGCCAACAACAAGTACTTCTCTCTTCCAAGGAACAAGTGAATGTGACATCACTCTTGTTAGGACCTGCGTCAAGACTACTTTCCCAGGGTCACCTGTACGTTACTTGTAGGTCATCTGTAGGTCACCTGTTGTTGCTTTCGGTAATCACCGCCCCCGAGCACTCAACACGTGTTGCAGAAAAAGCTTTTACTGCGATGTTTCAATCTATGTAGAGCTTTATCAAGTCATGACTCGATAAAGCTCTACACAAGAGGGAAACATGACTTGACAAAGCTCTACACGGAGGCAAACATGACTTGACAAAGCTCTACACGGAGGCAAACATGACTTGACAAAGCTCTACACGGAGGCAAACATAACAAAGATCTTCACGGAGGTAAACATAACTTGACAAAGCTCTACACAGAAGTAAACATGACTTGACAGAGCTCTACACAGAGGTAAACCATGACCTGACAATGCTCTTCACGGAAGTAAACATGACTTGTCAATGCTCTACACAGAAGTAAACATGACTTGACAAAGCTCTACACGAAGGTAAACATGACTTCAATACAGCTCTTCGCAGAAAGAAACATGATTTCGATAAAGCTCTAAACGGAGAAAACATGACTTTGAGAAAGCTCTGTAAAGTCAAACACGACTCGAGAAAGCTCTACACAGTGCGAAACGTTGTTGTAATAAAACATCGTGCTGTAACGTGTTTTCTTCACTGATGGCGCCAGTACGTCATTCGTTACAACACTGTCTCATTACGAACACAAAGCTGATGGGCCACACGGCCTACTACAGTGTTGCTAATTGGTAGTGGCCATCACCAACAACCCGACGGATCACAGATCAAGTGACGACTTGATCTGATAGTGGCGGAGGATCGAGCCTCCACCAATGAATGACCCATACGTGTTTACCGTGTCAAGAAATACAACATAAACCTTTTTTTTCTTTGGTATATTGCATCTGAACCTTATGGTAAGAATTATTATTTTATAATTATTATCGGAAAGCGCCAACCCGCAAGGGGATTATACAAAGCCCCTGGGGAATGGGAGGTAATCAAGTTTGATCCAAGTGGAGGGTAGCTCCAATTCTGTGGATCAAGAGCCTTTAGTCAGCATTAAGGCCCTCCCACCTTGAATGGGAAAGTGGATTAAATAAGGCAGCTAGTAGAAGAAATGGCACTGAGTGGGGAAAGTGAGGCTGTGAGCCGCAGTGGGCGGGGCTGCTGCATCAATGGGCGGGGCTGCTGCATCAATGGGCGCGAGAAAAGTAGCAACGGTGGTGTGGATGGGCATGGTGGGTGGTGGGGCGTGGCGGGGTGGGTACAGGAGTGGAGAAGGTTGGGGAAGATGGGTGAGAGGGTTGGGGTAGGGGAAGGGGTTGTGTTGGTCGGGAGGGATGTGCGGGTGTGGGAGTGGATGGGTGGTAGTGGTGGTGGTGGTGGTGGCACCGAGAGGGTGTCGCAGGCAGGCTGGCGCCAGGCACTATCACTGGGTTACCTCTGGCATAGTGCCGTGATTTTATGAAGCCAGAATCAATACTAGGCGACCAGACGTTCACTGCTTTACCTTAAGACATCCAAGAGCTGAGTCATGCTGAACCTCTGTCTCACCTAACCTCATGTTTACCACGACCATCTCACCTTAAAGTGGTCAAGCAGCAGACTCAGGCTTCACCTACTTTGTTTGACCTGACTTTATTTGACTTTAACTGACCTTGTGAGGTGGTCATCCAATCACTGAGTGATAATGCATAAAACATAATTACTGTCTCACCTGATTAAGTCTGATGCCAGACTACGTTTGTATCCAAGGAAACGAGACTGCAGATGCAGTTGCCAAAATAGCCAGACGAAACTTCCGGCTCTGCAAACTACAAGACAAATGAGACAACTTGCGCATCGCGATGATAAGCACGTAGCAAAACGGCTACGCTACACCAACCAGCATCTACCATTCAGGATCTGACCAGACGACAGCGTACAGGTATTGAGCAGCTGTGCCTGGACTACCACATTACATGATACTAATACATCAGTACTACCTGGAGACGCTTTGCCAACTAGTGACTTCGTTCCAATGCAGTGAACGCCATAATACTGGACTAGGATGAAATAGCAATTTGATGTGATCAGTCTCTAAGCTTTGAGAGGAGATGTTCAGTCCAAATAGATGCCAGAGGATGCAGACATACATTGGCAACAGGAGAGATGAATCGGTTTAGAGACGGCGTCCCAGGTCGACGGAGCGGACTAGAGGAAGTAGGTCATGGCAGTAGGTTAGGGAAGCATTAGAGTTGTAGTAGAATTCTCTGTACCAAGATTTCAAGATGTTACTTTGTCACTGTCTTGACAACCTGATAGTCCGTACATTACCTGCACACTGTCTTGACCACACTGGCAGTGTGTACGATACCTTCAAACACTGTCTTGACCACGCTGGCAGTGGGTACGATACCTTCAAACACTGTCTTGACAACGCTGGCAGTGTGTACGATACCTTCAAACACTGTCTTGACCACGCTGGCAGTGGTACGATACCTTCAAACACTGTCTTGACCACGCTAGCAGTATGGTCGACACATGTGAACACTGTCTAGACAAAGCTGGCAGTGTGTACGACACCTGGAAACAATGTCTTGACCACGCTGTATTAGTCAGTCCAATACAGAGAATAACTGTGGAAGATGATAAGGAATTCCAGGTAATCAGTCCCTCAGCCTGGAGTCGATGTGTTCAGTCTATCACTCTTGATGGACTGAACACATTTATTCTCTGTAATGGACTGAAGAAGTTACTGACTGGTGAAACGTTTCCTCAATAATGATCCCCAAATGTTGCACAAGTGTCTCATTCTTCAGAAATGTTGCACAAGTGTCTCATTCTTCAGAAATGTTGCACAAGTGTCTCATTCTTCAGAAATGTTGCACAATGTCTCATTCTTCAGAAATGTTGCACAAGTGTCTCATTCTTCAGAAATGTTGCACAAGTGTCTCATTCTTCAGAAATGTTGCACAAGTGTCTCATTCTTCAGAAATGTTGCACAAGTGTCTCATTCTTCAGAAATGTTGCACAAGTGTCTCATTCTTCAGAAATGTTGCACAAGTGTCTCATTCTTCAGAAATGTTGCACAAGTGTCTCATTCTTCAGAAATGGACAAATATACGACACTGGAATTACTGCTTAAAGAAGATCCACCAGCGGTGTCAAGGAAATATGACAATTCTTCCATCTCTGCCAAACCTTGTTAGTAAATATCTGAGCTAACACTCTTCCCTCCCCATAGTAACAGATTAACACTCTTCCCTCCCCATAGTAACATATTAACACTCTTCCCTCCCATAGTAACAGATTATGAGAGTATTAGATGGTTTTATTTTCACTTTTAATGTAATTAGAAATTATTTTCGTAATTGATTTCTGATTATGTCTTCATCAGATTACTAAAAAATTAGACGGATTCAAAAGTTTAATATATTTCTTTTTCAATTTGTTAGCCTCACTGGGAATGCATGTACTAATTATTAATGAGTAATGACACTGACTTCTCAGAGATATTAAATTATTTAATATTTAACCTCCCTGGGTTATGTAATTCCGATTGAGTAATAAACATACATACATATACTGAACATAGTTATCGTAATTTCTAAATAAAAATATTGAAAAAGTATCTGTATCAGCCTAAAATTGAGTGTCGGTACCGGCAAAATTTTTATACCGTCCCAATCCTAGTAAAGAGGGATGAGGGAGCTTCAGGAGGGATGAGGGAGCTTCAGGATGGATGAGGAGCTTCAGGAGGGATGAGGAGCTTCAGGAGGGATGAGGGAGCATCAGGAGGGATGAGGGAGCTTCAGGAGGGATGAGGGAGCTTCAGGAGGGATGAGGGAGCTTCATGAGGGATGAGGGAGCTTCAGGAGGGATGAGGGAGCGTCAGGAGCGATGAGGTAGGGTAAGGAGGGATGAGAGAGAGAATAGAGGAAAGGAAATTAAAGATAGGATGAGGGAGGGTAAGAAAAAAGGTGAAGGTCAAGGAAGGAAGAGATGGACGACTAGGAAAGAAGGATTGTGATATGGAAGGAAAGAGAAAGAGGACTGTAAGACTTAGGAGGAAGTGAGGAGGAGACTGTGTGGGGTGTGGTGATAGAGTGAATTGTGAGGGAGAATACGGTGGAGTTTGACGAAGGGAAGGTATCCACGTAATGGCAGATAGCTTGTATGGTTTATGGGAAGGGGATAAGAATGTGGAAGAATCATAGGGAAATAAGCCTCTTAAGTATACTAGGTAAAGATTATGATAGAATTGTGAGCGAGAACATGATGGCAAGGACAGAAATTATGACTGAAGAGGATAGGCTTTAGAGAGATGGAGATGTTTGGCTCAAGTGTTATATCGAAGTAACTAACTGAACAGTACTAAGATAATGAAAAGAAGCAGTTTCTTGCACTGTATTATTGGATTTGAAAGCCATACGATAGAGCAGCTCACGAAGAGATGGAGCCGGTGTTGCAAATGTATAGAACAGAGATTGTTAAAAGGAGTAAAGTTTTTATGAAGTGACTGAGGGTCAGGTTAATTTAAACAGAAGTGCAAAACCATATTTTATAGTAAATGTGGGCTTAAGACAGGAATGTTTGGCGTCACTATGGTTGATTAATATCATTAAAGGATAGGCTGTAAAGTAAGTCAATTCAAGAGTGCCAGAAAGATGTATGGGTTTAAAAGATAATAAATCTCAGATAAAGTGGGAGCTGTCACAGTTGTTGCTTGAAAATAACACAGTGCTATTGAAGTATTCAGAAAGATGAGAATAGGAAAAGTTTGGGGAATAAAAGAATGGAGATCAAACTGGTAGGCTGAAGTATGAGAAATGAAAGATTGGAGATCATAATGGAAAGTATGGAGATAGTCCATGTATTTAAATACTTGGTGTGAGAGTGTGAATGTGTCAGCATATATGCCTATGAAAGATGAGGCAAATTACAGAAGAGATGAAGAAAAATATTCAGAAATGCTGCAGAAGCTGCGGAAACATGCTTATCATAAATGAACTGGTGCCCACACTTTTGTATAGGTGTGAGACTTGGTGTTTGAATGTTGTAGCGAGGCTAGAAGCAGTGATGTCATGTTTGAGATCAACGTGCAATGTGAATATTAATGGTGGGAATTAGTGAATAAATAAGAAGAAAGTATGGCGACATAAAAGGTATAATTCTAACAGCAGAAGAAAGGTTGCTGAGACGGCTAAGTCTTGATGAATTGTTGAGCAAGATAGGTTGACTAAAGGAGTGCTTAAATCTGGGGCGGATGGAAGGTGTGAGGGACATCTGGAAGAAGGTTGGAAGAGGGGTTCTAAAGAAGGATTTGGGAAATGGGGTTCTGAGCATCCCAGCAGGCATGTGTGTGCGTGTTAAATAGGTGTGAGAGGAGGAGAGTGGTCTTCGGGATCTGACGTGCTGTTGGAGCGTGAGCAAAGTAATAACTATGAAAGGCTTCAGTAAACCAGTTAACATATAAAGGGGGTAAAGACGTAGCTATTCCGTGGATCATAATGTCTGTAACCTTACCTACCAAAGTGGGAAACAACCCTTTTATTAAAAAATGGTAAATATAAAATTGCATATAAGAAATTAGTTAACTGGAAACAAAAATAACGAGAACTTTGAAAATGTGGTGAGAGCAAACGGTGCTACAGCTTAACACAATATATAATTTAGCAGCAACACTGCAGCAAGTGTCTTGTGTGACACCTGAGGTGCTTCCTACAGTGTCTTATTAAATATAAATCGCAGAAAACATCTCTCTCAATTAACGTCAATGGGTAGAAGAAAATGGTGTGGTACAGCGAGGAAGCTTCACACATTTAGGTCATAAACGCATGTGGAACGTGAAGTAATAATGTTTGATCCAAGGAAGGGGAGAGTAGTTCTAATTCCTTGTATAAAGCGTCCCTTCACCAGCATCAAGACACACCACTTCTCTTGAGAGTCTTCACAAGTTGAAGACTGAGACACTTGTGTAATACTTGGGTATCTTTATTGAGGAAACGTTTCAGTGACTTCATCAGTGCAATACAAAGAACGGTGGAAAAGAGGAGTTTGAGGTAATCAGTCCTTCAGCCTGGAATCGATGTCTTCAGTCCATCAATCTTCAAGACTGATGGACTGAACATATCAATCCAGGCTGAAGGACTGATTACCTCCTCCCTTCCCACCGTTCGTCTTTGTACTGGACTGAAGAAGTCACTGGCTGTCGAAACGTTTCCTCAATGAAGATACCCAAGTATTACACATGTGTCTCATTCTTCAACTTGTGGCTTTTCTACAGTGTTTATCACACAGATGATAAACACTGATGATAAACATGGCTTAACTGACATACATAATTCACTCTCCATGCTCTTGGTAACATAGGCTTCTACTATTGAGTATGAACATAACACATTCCACTGGGCGTAGCTATGTTAAACCTCAGCAAACAGCAGATACTGAATATATTCACATTTATATTCATTGTTTTTCAAAGCACTTTATGAATTCCAGTTTTGTTTTCATCAGAACGTGATAGACACATTTATCTTTTTGCTCCCTTCGTCATGTCTGGCGGTCATCAAGGCTTAACTCTCCTGCAGTAGTTATAAAAAATATTGGGAATCGTTAATACGAATAACTGCAAAGTTTATTATTCCCAGTCCCGAAATATCACTTTTTCTAGTCTGTCTGTCTCTCTACATCTCCATAACAGACAATGTTTTCACTAATATTCCTCTACCTGATAAGAAGGTACGTAATGAAACATCAATTTACAAGATCCTTGAGACTGAATATTATCGTGAACAGAATCCTTATTTAGAATCACAACTCTAGAGCACTGATACTTGACAGAGTGGCCTCCGAATTCCAGCTCAACCAAGAAATCGTTTTAGCAAAAGACTTAAAGACAACGTCCTTTGCCCAACACCACTCACCTCTCTCTCCTATTCGATCCAATTAACAACAAGTGTAGTTTTGTTCTTATAATATTTTAATGCGTGCGTGTATGGCAGGAAAAATACCGTCCAGCTGGTGTTATGCCCATGCATGTGGGGAAATGGGGAAAGGAAGACAGGGGAAATTGAAAGTTAAGTGAGAGGAGATGGGGAAGCGAAGAAAGGAAAGAGACGAGGTGGTGAACGTTATTCCCAGGATACTGGGACACTGCCCAGGGCAAACAAGGTGTGTGATACAGACAACTGTGGCCTCTATAATCATTATTTTTTTTCCTCTACCGCTTACAGTATGAGCAAAGAGTACGTAATAAATTAGTCTCAGAGGCGTCACAAATTGAAATTACTCTAGGGACACAATCCTGTAGACGCATCGGCAAGGAGCCGAGCGGCAACCAGTCACAGACATCACTGCAGTCATCACTACAGTTATCACAACAGTCATCACTACAGGTCATCACTGGTAGGGGATGAAGGAGGCTGAAGCCCGGAAAACAACTTAACATTCCGGTGTGAGGAAATCTTGAGAAAATTATGTCCTGTGTACCCTCAAATAATGGCAATAACCCAACAGTAATAGGAAAATAAAATATTGTACCTTTAAACGAATGACTGATGATTAGTAAATAAATCTTATGTACTATGTGCATAGAATTCTAAGATCAACAGAATTAGACAAACACTGGATCTAAATGGTGTACTTGAATATTTGATCGCGTGAATCCACTTCCCTATCAACACAGAACAAGCACAAGAGATAAAGTAATATACATTAAAGAATGACTTGTAGTAGCCAGTTATTAAGTTCTTAAACAACATGGTACGTTCACAATATGGCACAATACAGTGGCACAGGATGCTAATAAAATAACAGAGGGAATGTGGTAGAGCGCAGAATGAGCACCGGAAGAGGAAGCTGAAGAGGAAGACTTTTTTTTGGAACATTAACCCCCCCTCAGGGTTAATAACACACGATAACTTTAGAAATTCAAACAATGTGGTTTATTTTATTTGGGATCCTCAGGATGCAACCCACAACAGTCTACTAACTTCTAGATGAACAAGCGTTGTAGGTGTAAGGAGACTTGTTTAATGTATTGTTCAGCCTAGGACTGAACCCGGGTCCATACGGCTGGGAGCCGAGCCCTCTACTATTGAACCACAAGGTACGTACATCACGATATATAGACATTATCTGAGCATAATCACTCATAATGAGTGATTTTAATCATGAGACCACAGGTTGGCCCAATCTTGTATTGAAGACCGAAGGAGAAAAATTCCTCTAATTCATGCAAGATACTAACTACTCAATATAACAAGTCATATGTTTCAGCTGAGAAGACAGCATTTTGGACAAGGTCCTAGGATATATACCGACAGATAATCAACTCTGAAACAATAGGATAAGCTTCCTAAAGGTCATTCTGAGGGCTGGTACAAAAACAGTGATAGAGAAGAAAACTAGATAAAGCGACCGTGTAGATTGTACATCCACTTAAGCCATGAAAATTAAATTTCATCTCAAGGAATATACTGAACTACTAAAGAAAAAATTATGTAACATGCAAGAGAGCCTCGAGTGTAGACATTCAAAAATTGAATAAATTAAAGATTTTCACGGGAAACGGCTATAGAAGGATATCGATTTCTTTCACGCAAATACGGAAGTACAATGAAGATTAGCATCACTGCAAGGCACTTCTTAGACCAAGATTGTTATCCCCATGGTGGATGAAAATAAAGGCAGTAAACACCTGAAATGTTGTAAATGAAAACCTTGAGTACACTCAACTTCCAGCAAGGCTTTTTGAGTAATATTAACACAAAAGGACCCTGAACACCGGGACCCTGAAGCACCGGGACCCTAGTCTCACAGGATGAGCAGGGAAAGGGATGAATAAATTAGCCGATCACGTGGCACAACTAAAAAAATAAATAATCTAAAATGCTAAAAGCTGACGTGTTATGTTTGTTGCTATTCGGAAAGCCCATATAGCCCATGTAAGAGTAGCCCAAGACTGGAAATCCGAAAAAAAGTCACTCATTCTTCAAGAATATAAATAGATGAGTAGCAGAAAATTATTTCCTCAACAATAATTTGAGAAAATCAATTGTCATTCATTTCTCAGCACATAATCTATAACGTCACAACGTTGATTAATGAATAACAAATCTTGCCTCACAATTTTGCTCACATATTTTAAACGGTTATCAACTATACTTACTAAGGTTTTCCAGTTGAAGTCTTGTACATGAACTTTTCAAAAACATTCGACAAAGTGCCACAATTAAATTTGCAAAATGGGAAAGGAGGGACAGAAGGAAGCAAAATCCACAGGGGTGCCTACATTTATAATGGAGCATTATTCTTTATTTTTATACAAACCGTGAGTATATCTGCTTGTGTTTTTCTGCCTGCATGCAACAAACTGTACAATAACATCTTTCTTTGAGTGACTTTAAATTTATCAAATTGGATTTTCCTCGTGAGTAGAAAGAACACAGGATCAACTCAGCCGGTCCTGTGATCCTGAAGGCCAGGGTAAGACAGCACTCATTTTCTACCCATCCATACACACGCTCACCACGCACACACACGCTCACCACGCACACACGCTCACCACGCACACACACGCCACCACATTCTCACGCCACCATACTCACACACCACCAAACCCACATACACCATTATAACCATACACACCACAAGGCCTTCACACACTACCACATTCTCACATGCCACATATACACACGCCACCATACTCACACAACACCATACCCAATTACTGTACACCACCACACCCACACAGCACCCGCACAGACACACCACAGCAAACTCACCATACCGACACATACCGCAAACCCAGACACCCACCCACCCAAACACACACACATGCACACACACACACACACACACGGGGCCAGGAGCTGTGACTCGACCCCTGCAACCACAACTAGGTGAGTACACACGCGCGCGCACACACACACACACATACAGTCCGGTGGCCTGGTGGCTAAAGCTCTCGCTTCACGCACGGAGGGCCCGGGTTCGATTCCCGGCGGGGCGGAAACATTTCGAAGTGTTTCCTTACACACACATACAGACGCCACTACACGCACACATACCACCACACCCATCCATAAACACACACACAACAATACCTAGTGTAACGAAGATAAGCTGTATGTCGTCTTGAGTCTACTCACCCAGGTCATGTTGGTATTTTCCTTGTTTGCTTCCTTACCTGAAATTTAGGAGAAAATGCATTATTATTATTATTAATAGATGAAGTATTAAGCCTGTGTAGGTACCTAAGCACAAGACAAGTAATCTGACTGTATTCACCTGTTTGTCTAGAATAAAGATAAGACGTTTGAAGAAAAGGATTTAAACTTTGCCGCCAAAGTGGCTAGTTTATTGTACCTCTAATATTTTTTCTTGCTGACGGTAGTGGCTAATTATGCACCTCCAATATTCCTCCTGTTGACAGTAGTGGCTAGTTATATACCTCCTATATTCTTTTTCCCTCCTGTTGACGGTAGTGGTTAATTATATGCCTCTAATAATTCTTCAGTTGACGGTAATGGTTAGTTATTCGCCTTTAATATTCATCACGTTGAGTCTGTGAGGTCTGAGACTCGCCTGCCATGGGTTGAGTCTCACTCGTTCTGTGATTCTTCTTGCTGACGGCAGTCGAGAGTTTATCCTGCCATTTAATATTTTTCCTCTTAATAGCTGCAGCTTATTTATTGTGTCTACAATATTCCTCCTGTTAATGGTAACAGCTGCTTTATTGTGCCTTTAATATTCTCATTTTTGAGGGTAGGAACTAGTTTATTGTGTTCCACATATCCGTCGTGTTGACAGTAGCGGCTGGTTTACTGTGCATCCCTTAGCCCTTATACACACTCTAGCGCAAGGAAAGGCGCATTAGTATTTTTTTAATATTTTTAATGTTAATGAAACTTACAACTATTTCTGTGCTGACAAATATGTGTAAAAGCATTTTTGATCACATGATCATTATCAAAGATGATGATGACGATAATGATGACCATTTGGTCTAAAGTACTTAAGGGATTATTTATTTAAAAGGCACAAACACGATTACAGTAGTACAATATATTGAAGATTATGAATCTCCTTCAGCTCCTCTGAAGCTGGACGTGAGCCAAGTATACAGCAAGCATTTCCCCTTCGGATGGCCACACTGAGATGCTGGAACATGAAAGTGGCCGCCCTTGGATCCCTAGTCAAATCAATAAGTCTGGAACCAAGTTCTTTGAGGAAACATGGCATTCATTCCCTATGATCCCAGGGTCTCCGATCCCACTGGGACAAATTGATACTGATGGCTTATGTCTCTGTACTTGCTGATCTTGTGCTCCTCCCTGTTATCCGCAGCACCTCCCTGTTGCCCAACGCTGTGACAGATGTAGGTGTCAACCAGAGTTGACACGCGGGTACAGTCCCATGATAAAAGCTTGCCATTCTTCCAAGAATATGGTGATCCCATCGGGCACTTTGCAGGGTTGTGAGTATTGCTGGATGCTAGGGATCGGGGATCTCTATCAGCTAGGCACCCAGTTGAAGCATGGCTCCTCTGTCATTGACTTCATTGTTTCACATGCCAACCCTTGGTTTTAGAGCAGTTTAGATCGTGTAGACCATATTGGTTAGCTTGCGCATTGCCACAAATATATGTATATTATGTGTGAATTGGGGGCAGGGAGGCAGAGAGCCACTGCAATATGGTGGGTCTGTGGGTCGAGGAATATTCCCACCACTGATATGGGAACTGTTATGAGGAAGTCCCCAGAGTGAAGTGCATTCACAGCTTGGAATCAGACAATCTCTCTGTTGGATGTTGCGGCTCCAAGCATGTTATGCACCATTTCAGTAAATATATATATTTTCAGAATGAATCCCACACACACACACACACAACATATATATAATATATATATATATATATATATAAATATATATAAAAATATATATATTATATGGGATTCATTCTGAAAATATAAATTTACTGAAATGGTGCATAACATGCTTGGAGCTGCAACATATATATATATATATATATATATATATATATATATATATATATATATATATATTATTTATATATATATATTTATAATATATATATATGGGATATGTGTGTGTGTGATGTATATATATTATATTATATTATATATGTTTGTACTCACCTAATTGTGGTTGCAGGGGTCGAGACTCAGCTCCTGGCCCCGCCTCTTCGCTGTCCGCTACTGGGTCTCTGCTCTCCCTGCTCCATGAGCTTTATCATACCTCGTCTTAAAACTATGTATGGTTCCTGCCTCCACTATATCTTTATCTAGACTATTCCACTTCCTGACTACTCTGTGGCTGAAGAAATGCTTCCTAACATCCCTTTGACTCATCTGAGTCTTCAGCTTCCAATTGTGTCCCCTTGTTTCTGTGTTCCCTCTCTGGAACATCCTGTCACTGTCTACCTTGTCGATTCCCCGCAGTATTTTGTATGTCGTTATCATGTCTCCTCTGACCCTTCTTTCCTCCAGTGTTGTTAGTCCTATTTCCCTCAACCTTTCTTCATAGGACAGACCCCTGAGTTGTGGAACTAGCCTTGTCGCAAACCTTTGCACTTTCTCTAGTTTCTTTACGTGCTTGACCAAGGGGTGGGTTCCAGACTGGTGCTGCATATTCTAGTATGGGCCTGACGTACACGGTGTACAGTGTCTTGAACGATTCCTTGTTTAGGTAACGGAACGCTAATCTTAGGTTTGCCAGTCGCCCATATGCTGCCGCAGTTATCTGGTTGATGTGTGCCTCCGGAGACGTACTTGGCGTTATACTCACCCCAAGGTCTTTCTCCTTTGCCGAGGTTTGTAGCCCTTGTCCACCTAGCCTGTACTCTGTCAGCGGTCTTCTTGTCCTTCTCGATCTTCATGACTTTGCATTTGGTGGTTGATCGCCTTGCTCCGATGCTGTCATGTGAATCGCCCCCGATGTGACCCCAATTATCTGGTGTGTGTTGTGTGTGTGTAATGCCGAATAGGCAAAACTTGGATTTTGGCTTAAATAGCAATGCTCTTCTTGCCGAATAAAGCAATCGAAAATTTGTGTATGGAACAATTTCGCAAAAATAACTCCCAACCTAACAAAAAATATATATTTCATTGTGTTCGTTTGTTATTAAATTATTGTAAACTTATCTAAAATATATTTAGGTGGATTAGGCTAAATTAAACTGCGTTTGTTATTATAAGGTTAGGCAAGTTTTGTAGACAGCCTTTGCTGTCTGCCAGCTGAGCGAAATGTAGACTGTAAGCCTACATGCCTAGTTCTCATAGTTTCCACCAGAGGGCAAGCTGTTGGGCATGCCAGCCTGCCCACACCTGCCCTCTCTCTCACTCAGGCAGCCGACTTCACTCAGTCAACAAGGTCTACTCCTCTCTCCCTTGCTGGGCATGGCCCTCCCGGGCCGATTAGGTAAAACTTGCGATTTTGGCTTAAATAGCAACGCTCACCTTGCCATATAAGACAAGTGAAAATTTGTGTATGCAATAATTTCGCCAAAATCATTCTGAACATAACGAAAAAAATATATTTCATTGTGTTTGTTTATTATTAAATTAATGTTAACGTATCTAAAATATATTTAGTTGGGTTAGGCTAAATTAAATTGCGCTTGTTGTAATAAGGTTAGGTAGGTTTTCAAAGTTTCTCTTGGTACAAAATTATAAATTCTTACATTAACATAAATGAAAAAAATATATCTTTAAACGTATAAGGAAAATTTTAGAAAGGACTAAATTTTAGAGGAGTTCTTGCTAATTGACCAGTTTTACCTAATCGGCACGACATATATATATATATATATATATATATATATATATATATATATATATATATATATATATATATATATATATATATATATATATATATAGTATGTATGTATAAGCATTTTGGGTAAGTATATAAACATTAAAGTTAATGAGAGGATTGGAAGTCAGAATGCAAGATGCCATGGTCTCTGCAGACCTCCAGGCTCCGGCTCAATCTCCGCCTTCAGATCTCCTCCCCAAACACCTAGAGGACCCTTCCCACATACCTTAAGGACCCAAATGTAGAACTTAGTAAAAAAATTTAACATAATTCCAACACCACCACCAACAACAACTACCACCATAAGCCACCACCACCAACAACCATCACCACCACCAACCACTACAAATAACAACCACCATCACCTACCACTAGCACCCCACCAACACCCAATAACAATAACCATCACTACCAACCCCATCAACCCACTAACAACCAACAACAACAACCACGACCATCCACACCCACCTACAACCAGCAACAACAACAACCACAATCCACACCCACCTACAACCAGCAACAACAACAACCATCAACACCACCACCCTTCCCCGACAAATAATAACCACCGCCACCCCACCAACAACCACCACCACCACCACCCCCATGGCAGGTAAAGCAAGATGCGTCTTAGGCCGGAGAAGTTACTCAAGGGCCAGCCAGAGCTGCCACTCACACTTGAGCACGCTCCTCTTTTGAATGTCCACCAACCGTAACAGCTGAGGTGTGTGAGGAGGAGGGGGAGTCTGGAGCTGTAGGAAAGGTCGAGATGTGGAAAAGGGGCTTTTTGGAAGGGACGAGGAGCTGTGTGGAAGGGTCGTCAAACTGTGGGAAGAAGGGATGAAGCTGTGAGGAACGGGAGTGGAGCTGTGGGAGAGGGGTACAACTGTGGTAAAAGGTCAAGTTGGGAGGAGGGGCGTCAAGCTGTGGTAAAGCGTCGTCGAGTCAACGGGGAATGGGTAGAACTGGAGCAGGTCTTAAAGCTGTTGGTTAAAGCTAGCCAGTTCGACCACTGACTTCGAGAATGATAGATCAATAGACAGACAGATCAAGAGACAAACAACAGAAGACCTCTCGGTCTATAAACAAGGAAACTAAACTACTGTCTGTGATGCTGCTACAGCTCCTGCCTGTATAAATGTGGCGAGTATAGTAAAGTAGAAGGCTCTCTCCCCACCCTGGGACCCTCCATGCTAGCATGAAACGTAAGGAAAACAAACATGCTACACTAAAAACGTTCACGAAAACTTAACAGCAAAGAAAAAAGATAATATATTCATAAACTATTACTATTTTTATAGCTAGTAGTATTATTACTATTGCCACTACCACCACGACAACTATTATTACTAATTCTATTAGTCATTACTACTACTATTGCTATTAATAATAATTTTATTATTATTATTATTATTATTATTATTATTATTATTATTATTATTATTATTATTATCATTATTATTATTATTACTAATCTTACTGTTTCTATTTATCATACCGATTTTAATTTTCCCACATTAATTTAACTAAATACATGAGAATATAAATAGTATATGAAAGGTGGAAATGAATTACCATGATGTATGAGACACAATGAACACCTATCACACAGAACACATCATAACACCTATCACACAGACCACATCATAACACCTATCACACAGACCATATCATAACACCCATAATACACAATGAACATCTATCACACAGACCACATCACAACACCTATCACACAGACCACATCATAACACCTATCACACAGACCACATCATAACACCTATCACACAGACCACATCATAACACCCATAATACACAATGAACATCTATCACACAGACCACATCATAACACCTATCACACAGACCACATCATAACACCTATCACACAGACCATATCATAACACCCATAATACACAATGAACATCTATCACACAGACCACATCATAACATCTATCACACAGACCACATCATAACATCTATCACACAGACCACATCATAACACCCATAATACACAATGAACATCTATCACACAGACCACATCATAACATCTATCACACAGACCACATCATAACACCTATCACACAGACCACACCATAACACCCATAATACACAATGAACATCTATCACACAGACCACATCATAACACCTATCACACAGACCACATCATAACACCTATCACACAGACCACACCATAACATACATAATACACAATGAACACCTATCACACAGACCACATCATAACACCTATCACACAGACCACATCATAACACCTATCACACAGACCACATCATAACACCTATCACACAGACCATATCATAACACCCATAATACACAATGAACATCTATCACACAGACCACATCATAACACCTATCACACAGACCACATCATAACACCTATCACACAGACCACATCATAACATCTATCACACAGACCACATCATAACACCCATAATACACAATGAACATCTATCACACAGACCACATCATAACACCTATCACACAGACCACATCATAACACCCATAATACACAATGAACATCTATCACACAGACCACATCATAACACCCATAATACACAATGAACATCTATCACACAGACCACATCATAACACCTATAACACAGACCACATCATAACACCTATCACACAGACCATATCATAACACCCATAATACACAATGAACATCTATCACACAGACCACATCATAACACCTATAACACAGACCACATCATAACACCCATAATACACAATGAACATCTATCACACAGACCACACCATAACACCTATCACACAGACCACATCATAACACCTATCACACAGACCACATCATAACACCTATCACACAGACCACATCATAACACCCATAATACACAATGAACACCTATCACACAGACCACATCATAACATCTATCACACAGACCACACCATAACACCTATCACACAGACCACATCATAACACCTATCACACAGACCACACCATAACACCTATCACACAGACCACATCATAACACCTATCACACAGACCACATCATAACACCTATCACACAGACCACACCATAACACCTATCACACAGACCACATCATAACACTTATCACACAGACCACATCATAACACCTATCACACAGACCACATCATAACACCATATCACACAGACCACATCATAACACCATATCACACAGACCACATCATAACACCATAAGACACAATGAACATCCATCACACAAACCACATCATAACACCATATCACACAGACCACATCATAACACCATAAGACACAATGAACACCTATCACACAGATCACATCATAACACCATAATACACAAAGAGCATATATTACAGAGATCACATCGTAACACTATAATAGACAATGAACACCTATTAAGCTTATCACATCATAAGACAATAGCACACAGACCACATCATAACACCATATAACACAGACCACATCATAACACCATATAACACAGACCACATCATAATATGCTCTATGAATCATAAATTTTGATTTGCAGGTCAAAGTGATGTGTCGCTCCCACAACATCGTTCCTCACTTGCTCTGTATAATACAAATACTTTGCGCTCCACCTGAATTACCCTTCAATAAATTATACTTACAGGGTCATACAGGAATTCCAGTACAGTATCATTATTATTTGCAGTAGAGCTAAACCGGTACGAGTCGTACAGGATTTAGAAGTACGTGTACAAAGATCGTATCGCATTTTATGAAGCGCTAAATCAGTGTGGGACATTCAGCGCTCGGAGGGGTGGAGGTACGATCTTCCTTCCGTTAATCTCTGAACATACAGAAATGAGTATATTATCAACACGATATCATAACACAAGTTAAATTAACAACAACAAAAATAATAATAATAATAATAATAATAATAATAATAATAATAATAATAATAATAATAATAATAATAATAATAATAATAATAATAATAATAATAATGTAAAGTAGTAATGTGGTGTAGGCCTGAGGCTACATTTTAAATATGTTGTAAGTACTACCATTAAATAAAAATATAATGAAGAAGCCTTCGTTGTATTCGTTACACTGTTCTTGTATTCACGGGAAAGCGCTAAAGCTATAACGGTCATACAACGCTTTAGGAAAGGGGAGGGGGAGAAAAGTAATCAGATTTGATCTGAGGAAAGGGGAGATAGCTCCAATTTCATGGATCAAGAGCTCTGCACTAGACGTATTTTGATCGCTGCGCGATCCGAGAAAGGTATCCCTGTATTGCCTAACCCCAGCCCCCTGTACCTCAATGATGGTGCCAGTGACAGCGCAGAGTGCCGCACCTGTTTGTACAATACTGACGTTTAAGGATTATGCAAATAAGATTTAATTTTTAAACTCTAAATACATAACATTATTTTATTTTACAATGGTCTTGAAGATATATAGATAAAAATTGCATTTTGTATATTTAACTTAACTCAATAAAGTCCAAGACTGACAGATTTCTCATCATTCTCGTGTTATTTCACGAAAAATAAATTTGTTTAATAAAATTAGCAAATTAACACAACCTAAACTCAAGGTGGAGCTTTGTTTTGAAGGAACAGCTTAAAGTTTGAGGGCGACAAAATGCTGCATTACCCAACACAAATAACAAAAATGGCACAATACCGTGACTGCAACAATACACACACAACCCGCACATAGAAAACAGGAGCTTACCACGACGTTTCGGTCCGACTTGGACCATTTACAAAGTCACAAAGTCCAAGTTGGACCGAAACGTCGTCGTAAGCTCCTCTCTTGTATGTGCGGGTTGTGTGTGTATTACCCAACACAGTTTGCATCTACGCAACGCAGCCAAAAAAAATGTTTTATCCATATCATATCATATATCATATCATATCATATCATATCATATCATATCATATCATGCATCACCAGTTCAAGATTGATGCTGCTCAGAACTTTTATATTTTCCTTGTTTGGAAGCGCTAAACCTGTAGGAATTATATAGCATCTAGGGAACGTGAGACATTTATATTGGATCCAAGGAAGGGAAGGATAAGTTCAGTTCCTTGGATCAAGAGCACCCTTCCCCTTGAGAAAGCATACTACAGTTATTTAATATAAAAAAAATACTACGCCATTTCTAGATTAAAACTGGCAGAATATCACCTACACACCTCAGTAACAATGTCAATTTTCTTTTAAGTCAGATATATGTGTGTTGAAGTCTTGAAGCAGATTAAATAAGTCTTTTTAAAGTTATCACATGGAAACCAATTTCAGGACTGGCCTTTATAATATTGATAAAAGGTCAGCTGCACTTACCAACTGTTGCATGAACCTTTACCTTGTTATAGCTGATCAAGCTTAAAATTTAAAGCCGATCAGATAACGCGTTCTTAATTATAAAGGGAAGCCTTGGAGGATGTTAAGAGGCACCTTAACATACATTTTTACACTATAATCTAACTTGTCCATAATTACTATCGCATTTGCTTTGTCTGTTTCGTAAGGTGAAGTCCAGGATCTTTCTTAATTCATGGTATAACAAATCTTTGAGGACAATTGTGTTGCAGAGGTCTGAGTTTTGCTCAGAAATACACTGATCACAGATCGAATGACCCTGTGAACCATACCACAATATTCTTACCCTTACCTCAGAGTTTACTTAATGTACCTCCCACCTCCAGAACCACAATATTCTTTCCCTTCCTTCAGAGTATGCTCAAAGAACTTCTCATCTCCAAAACTACAATATTCCCCCCTTCAGAGTGAAGGCACTGCTTCCCGCTACCAACTGTTCTTCAGAGTCCAGGAACGTCCCACTGCAAACAAAGTAGTTTTTTCCACATTTTATCCCAAGTAATTCCACCGAGTTATTACTAATATTTCACCAGGTTAAGCTTCTTTCCACATTAAATAGCTCTTGTTGATATGTAACAAATTTATTCAGTAACAAAGCTGCTAATTTCATCACTCCGTTTTCCCATAGAGAACTCAGGTTCAGTCATTTGATTACTATCTTCATATTCAGGAGAAAGCACTAAACCCAAAAGTCATAAAGCACTTGGAGAATGGATGGTAATCAGATTTGATTCCTGCAAGGGAAAGGGTACCTTTAATTACTTGGATAATGAGTCTTCATCAGCATCAAGGAACCCACTTTGAAGTCCTTCACAAGATATAACTTAAGTTCACAAGATATAACTTAATTGAAGACACAGGTTTGGTGTCTCAACACTGCACCCTTCACTTTACCTTCATGTTTAATGTAATTTTGAAGAGAGTAAATGAGCAGTAAATTCCAGGTGGGGTTCACACCAACGCTTTGAACACTGACGGTATTGTTTCTGGCGTCTTGTACTCGATATTTATAGCTGCAGTATCTATTAGTGTCTTAGATTTGTTACTCTTGCTACATGTTGCTCTCTGTATTTGAGGTTATTGCTAATCACTATTCAAAGTGTCTGTACTTACTTATCTTTCGCTGCTGCTTTTCAAATTATGTGTGTGTGTGTGTGTGTGTGTTGTGTGTGTATGTGTGTGTGGTGTGGAGTAGGGAGGAGGAGAGAGGAGAGTGAGGGGTGAGAGAGAGAGAAGAAGAAACAAGTGTGAGAGGGAAATACTTTTAGAGAATTCTGTACGACAATAGCTGCTCGTGAATATGGTAAATAAATAATGAAGAAGGTATTGACCTGTCCCGGGAACCAGGGCTACACACACACACACACAAACACAAGTGCGAAGTCATGAAGATTGGGGAAGGGCAAAGAAGACCGCAGATGGAGTACAGTCTAGGGGGCCAGAGACTACAAACCTCACTCAAGGAAAAAGATCTTGGGGTGAGTATAACACCAGGCACATCTCCTGAGGCGTACATCAACCAAATAACTGCTGCAGCATATGGGCGCCTGGCAAACCTAAGAACAGCATTTCGACATCTTAATAAGGAATCGTTCAGAACCCTGTACACTGTGTACGTTAGGCCCATACTGGAGTATGCAGCACCAGTTTGGAACCCACACCTAGCCAAGCACATAAAGAAACTAGAGAAAGTGCAAAGGTTTGCAACAAGGCTAGTCCCGGAGCTAAGGGGTATGTCCTACGAGGAGAGGTTAAGGGAAATCGACTGACGACACTGGAGGACAGGAGAGATAGGGGGACATGATAATGACATATAAAATACTGAGAGGAATTGACAAGGTGGACAGAGACAGAATGTTCCAGAGATGGGACACAGCAACAAGGGGTCACAGTTGGAAGTTGAAGACTCAGATGAATCACAGGGATGTTAGGAAGTATTTCTTCAGTCACAGAGTGGTCAGGAAGTGGAATAGATTGGGAAGTGATGTAGTGGAGGCAGGATCCATTCATAGCTTTAAGAAGAGTTATGATAAGGCTCATGGCGAAGGAAGAGTGACCCAGTAGCGGCCAGTGAAGAGGCGGGGCCAGGAGCTATGAATCGACCCCTGCAACCACAACTAGGTGAGTACAACTAGGTGAGTACACACACACACAAACACACTAATATTAAAAATATTATACTTTGTGATTCAGGGAGAAAGAAAAATTGAAAGTGCAGGTCTTGGGCTCAGTATTATTAGTGAAGATTGTGGTAGTGGGTGGATGATGGTAGTGGTAGTACTGGTAATAGTTGTTGTAAGGGTGGTGGTGATAAGGATGGTGCAGGTAGTGGTGGGATGGTGGTGGTAAGCGTTATGGTGGTGGTGGTTGTGAAATTGAGGTGATGGTAGTAGGGTCGTGGTGGTGGGGAGAGGACTGGTGGCTGGTAGGTGACGGTGGTGGTAGAGAGGTGATGGTTGTGGTGACCTTGACAGACCTTAACCTTGACTGACTGTCACCTGGTCCGAGAAGGTCACTGCTCCCAGTATGAGGTAAATGACTCAAAGGTCTGAGCAAAATCGATTCGTGTAACATACGAACTCAGCTTGTAAATCACAAGGGTGGGGAATTTATAAATTTAGTACGAGAAAAGGGAATTTACGAGTGAATGAGAGCACCAATAGAGGTACATTTACTGGTGACAGAGTACGAACAGGACATTTATTGGTGACAGAGTACGAACAGGACATTTACTGGTGACACTACGAACAGAACATTTACTGGTGACATGAGTGATGATAGAGAGATCGTTCACTAAACAAGGCTGGGGTGAGAGGATTCATTCACTCAGGAAGGCTGGGGTGGGAGGGGTGGTTCACTAAAGGCTGGGGTGAAGGTTTCACTAGGAAGGCGGTGGAGGGTGGTCACTCAGAAGGGTTTCACTAGGAAGGCTAGGGTGGAGGGTGGTTCACTCAGAAGGCTGGGGTGGGAGGGTGTTCACTCAGAGCTGGGGTGGTGAGGGGTGAGTTCACTCACTAAGGCTGCGGGGTGGGAGGGGTAAGGATTTTCACTTACTAAGGCTGGGGTGGGAGGGGTGTTTCACTCAGGAAGCTGGGGTGGGAGGGTGGTTCACTCAGAGGCTAGGGTGGAAGGGTGGTTCATTCAGGAAGGCTGGGGAGGGAGGGATGGTTCACTCAGGAAGGCTGGGGGGAGGGTGGTTCACTCAAAAGGCTGGGGTGGGAGGGGTGTTTCACTCAGGAAGCTGGGGTGGGAGGGTGGTCCTCAGGAAGGCTGGGGTGGAGGGATGGTTCTCTTAGGAAGGCTTGGGGTGGAAGGGGTGGTTCACTCAGGAAGGCTGGGGTGGAGGGGTGGTTCATTCAGGAAGGCTGGGGGTAGGAGGGATGGTTCTCTTAGGAAGGCTTGGGGTGGAAGGGGTGGTTCATTCAGGAAGGCTGGGGTGGAAGGGGTGGTTCACTCAGGAAGGCTGGGGTAGGAGGGGTGGTTCACTCAGGAAGGCTTGGGGTGGAAGGGTGGTTCACTCAGGAAGGTTGGGGTGGTCGGTATTCAGCCAGGTCTGGACAAGAATTATGGTGGTGTATATATTACTGGGTCAGGGGAGTCTGCCAGGTAAATGTAGCTCTGTTAATCATTTGTAATACAAAGTATGCCAAGGTTACGCATTATTCCCTAATTGTATCTGAATTACTCGAGTATTAGTATAGTGCATAAAGCTGTCAGGTCTTGAAAGTTACTTCAGCTCTAGTAAGCTACCTTAGGTCTTGAATGCAAAACGTAGGAATGTTACAGAGCCAGGGAAATGGAGTCAACCAGGTTCAATGCAAGGAAGGGAAAAGAAGCTCCAATTTCTTGAAGGAGGTGAAACATGTTCCTTGGCCAGCCTGGCCTTCAAACACTAAGTGTGTTTCACTCTGATTACACTTCGTTGATTTCCGCTCGGTCTAACAACTCAAAGCATCATTTTTGTTATTCTAAATTAACTCAGATTTACTAAAATAATGTATTTTACGTATAACTAACGGCCAAAAACAGGAGGGGCAAAAAAAAATAAGACCAGAACCCAACAACGACAAGTTTCAGAGGCAGGGCCAGGAGCTGAGACTAGACCTCAGCAATAGTTGAGTATACACTGAATGAAGACATCCTGAGGTCGCTCACCATTTTGTTCCCCAGAGAAGGATAAAATAAATATGCAACAAATACAAGAAAAAGACAGCAAATTCAAACTGTTTTCCAGACCAAAAAATACTGTTTCTGAATTCTCAAACATTTGAGGAACGTTTTAGAGGAGTTCCCTCACCCGGAATCTCAAGGTCAAACAAAAAATAGAAGACAAGCGTTTGAGGAATGCGAAATCCTCATTGTTTGTTTTTCAGAGGGAAGTTCCTTGTGGAATTCGAAGCAAGAGAGAAGGTATTACTATTAAATCGATGGGAAAACGCTAAACCCATCAGGGTCAAACAGAACCTGAGAATGCGAGGTAATCAGGTTCTATCCGATGAGGAAGGGGTATCTACCTGGACGTTCTTCCGGGAATCAACTCTCCTGCGGCCCAGTCCTCGACCAGGCCTCCCGGTGGATCAAGACCTGATCAACCAGACTTATTGCTGGCCGCACGCAATCCAACGTACGAACCACAGCCAGACTAGTCGGGCACTGACTTCAGGTAACTGTCTAGTTACTTCTTGAATACAGCCAAGGGGTCTAGTGGCAATTCCCCTTATGTACGATGGGAGGCTGTTGAACAGTCTTGGGTCCAAGACACTTATCGTATTTTCTCTTAGTGTACTCATGATAGCTGCTGCTTTTCATTAGGGGTATGCTACACCGTCTGCCAAGTATCTCCAGTAACTAAGATCAACATCGCTTTAGTAACCTAACTGCCCCACCCTTCGAATCGAGTGTGAAGGAATAACAGGATGAAGGTGAAGTGAGAATAGAGTTAATAGAGGCGACAAACTTCGAAAGTTAACCAAACTTTAGAAGAGAGAAAAGGAAAGAGGAAGAGGTGCGGAAGAGAAGATAAGGAACGGGAGGGTCAAGATGTGGAGGAGACAAACCTCAAGACAACCACGGTACATATCACGCAATGTTTATAGATGAGCACATCGAGATGCAGCAGCAAAAATGTGATATCAACTGTTTTTACCTTGACTAATTTTATAAAACTATCCGACTTAGTTTGTCGGAATATTATTATAATGTATAAAATTATATATATATATATACAGTGGACCCTCGCTATTCGAACATTCTTCATTCCAGAATGCTGTTCAAGTGCTGTTACCAAACAAATTTATTCCCATAAGGAATGATGTAAATTAGATTAGTCCATTTCAGATCCCCAAAAATACACTTATAAAAGCACTTGCAATAACAAATTTACATAAAAGGGCGAGTTTGGAGTGTTCGAATAGCGAGGGTCCACTGTATATATATTTTTTTTTTTTTTTTTTTTCAACAAGTCGGGTCTCCACCGAGGCAGGGTGACCCAAAAGAAAGAAAATCCCCAAAAAGAAAAAACTTTCATCATCATTCAACACTTTCACCACACTCATACATAATCACTGTCTTTGCAGAGGAGCTCAGATACTACAGCTGTATATATATATATATATATATGTATATATATATTTCATTTTGTTTGTTTATCATTAAATTATTGCAATTTAGACTAAATTAAATTGCGCTTGTTATAATAAGCTTAGGTAAGTTTTCTAAGGTTCTTCTGGTACAACATTATTAATTTTTACATTAACACAAATGAAAAAAATATGTCTTTAAATCTTAGATGAGTTCTTGCTAATTGACCAAATTTACCTATATATATATATATATATATATATATATATATATATATATATATATATATATATATATAGAAAGAAGAGAGAGAGAAAGCAGGGTAAACATACTTAGAAAATGCAGACGACGTAGGTAAATGCAGATGCAGGATGAAGATCAATACCAACGTTTAAATATTCTTTATTATGAAAATGCAACACACTCGTTGTATTTTGAGAATCTGACTATTGGAAATGAAATATACGATACAGACTAAAAATCAAAGCAAAAAGTAGTATAATCAATCAAAATTAAAACATTAAAATATATTAACTATAAGACATCGAAATTGTTAAGTAATATTAACGATAAACCAGTTTTGCAAGGAATATTAAAGAAAAAGACAAATTTACAACGTAATCTTTAGAACATGACTTCAAATGCGACTTAGTAAAATTGACAGACACAACCTGGAAGCTACAGAAATACCTAAGAACATAACTGAATGAAACTTTGTTGCCTTCAGAGCAGAGGTCGGGGAACCTGGGTAAATTACCCAAAATCGGGTAAAAATTAAAAAATCTCGGGGGTAATGAAAGCTCAATAAACATACAAATAAAATGTTTAAACTTGCTTTATCGCGTATAATACATACTTATCGACTGTATTCTCCATACAAATGGATTCAATAACCTATTTTGAATTTGAATGCTTCTTGTGTTTTCCGGATTCTGTGGATTTTAAAGTCTAGTGGGTAATTTCGCTGTACACAAATTTGTTATGGTGTAATACCCAAAAAGTTCGCTGACCTCTGCTCCAGAGCAAGCTTCAGCAGCGTCTCCATTATAAGGAAGTCGCTGTCTGACTACGAACTACAATTATGAACCCTACATCAATTATGGGGTATCTTGGATGGATTTGAGAAGGACTTGTCCTCTCAGTGATTACATTCTTTCTTCCACTAGTAGGATGAGCCTCACCTTTGACAGTATATAAGTCTCCATACTGTTGCTTCAACTTCACACTGTTCCAGACTATGGAGCAAAACTCTTCTCCAGTTTGAGGGACTGACCACCTCAGAACTACGTCTTCAAGGGTCATTGGACTGATTACATCGTCTTCACATCTCTACTGGTTCTGCTAACTCGTTTCGGAATAAAGATACCTAACTGTTGCGTATGTGTCTTACTTATCACCTCTCATTTTGGTGAGTGAAACTATCTACCCAACTTTCTCTTATTCTTTTTGAGTGAACCCGTCCACCACCTACATCTCATCCTTGGTTGGTGAGCTCACCAACCCATCTAACGTACCTGCTTGTCTCGTGAACCCACCCACCACCTACCTCTCATGCTTGCTTCATGAACCCACCCACCACCTACCTCTCATGCTTGCTTCATGAACCCACCCACCACCTACCTCTCATGCTTGCTTCATGAACCCACCCACCACCTACCTCTCATGCTTGCTTCATGAACCCACCCACCACCTACCTCTCATGCTTGCTTCATGAACCCACCCACCACCTACCTCTCATGCCTGCTTCATGAACCCACCCACCACCTACCTCTCATGCTTACTGCGTGAAGTCCACCCACTACCACCCTCTCATGTTTACTGTGTTAACCCTGCCCACCCAACTTTCGAACCTGTCACTTGAACCTACTTCTCCCACGCACAGACAGCTGGGAAAGCCAGTTGCTTTATTACTTACGCTGCTGTTGTCAGAAGAGGTAATGACACCCATGCCATGGTGTGTGTCGGGGCACGGGACAAATGACACTGTGTCAGGCTATAATTTTAAAGTTCACCTTGTGACTCCAAGTATTGACTTCCTGATGCCAAGAAAGTGCGGGCAGTTACCAGAACTATGTAGACAACGTGTGCACGCGTGTATGTATAATGTTTATACTGTACGTGTATGTGAGTATACTGAATACAGGTGAGGATGGTAGTGAGAAATAAGTTTGGGTGATAAAATGTGAGTAAATGTTTGTGGAAGTGTTGGTAGGACTTGCGTGATGAGGTGGGCTGGCAGGTTAGATAGTGGTGATTGTGGTGTACTCACCTAATTGTACTCACCCCTAATTGTGGTTGCAGGGGTCGAGTCATAGCTCCTGGCCCGTCTCTTCACTGGTCGCTACTACGTCCACTCTCTCCATGCCCCAAGAGTTTTATCATGCCTCTTCTTAAGCTATGTATGCATCCTGCTTCACTACATCACTCTCCAGATTGTTCCACTTCCTGACAACTCCATGACTGAAGAAGTACTTCCTAACATCCCTGTGACTCATCTGAGTTTTCAAATTCCCGTTGTGACCCCTTGTTGCTGTATAACATCTCTGAAACATTCTGTCCCTATCCGCTTTGTCAATTTCCCTCAGTATTTTTTGGTGTCGTTATCATGTCCTCCCTATCCCTCCTGTCCTCCTCGTTGGACAATCCCTCAGCTCCGGGACTAGTCTTGTTGCAAACCTTTGCAGTTTCTCTAATTTCTCGACGTGTTTAACCAGGTGTGGGTTCCATACTCGTGAATGACTCCTTAGATGTCGAAACGCTAATTCAGGTTTGCCATGCGCCTATATGCTGCAGCAGTTATTTGGCTGATGTGCGCCTCAGGAGACGTGCTCGATTTGATGCTCACCCCAGGATCCTTTTCCCTGAGCGAGTTTTGCAGCCTCTGACCTCTTACGCTGTACTTCGTCTGCAGTCTTTTTTGTCCATCCCCAAGCTTCATAACTTTGCACTTGGTGGGATTAAACCCCAGGAGCCGTTTTTCGGACCAGGCTTGCAGCCTGTCCAGATCTCCTTGCAGGCTTACCTGATCCTCGTCAGCTTGTATTCTCATCAACTTCACATCGTTTGCGAACGGAGACACCTCTGAATCTATCCCTTCCATCATGACATTCACATATACAAGAAAGAGCACCGGACTTAGGACTGACTCTTGTGGAACTCCACTCGACACATGCACCCACTCTGACACCTTATCTCTTACCGACACACGTTGATTCCTTCCTGTCAGGTATTCCATGATCCATTGCAGTACTTTCCCTCCTATTCCTGCCTGCTCCTCTAGCTTTTCAACCAGTCTCATGTGTGGTACTGTGTCGAAAGCCTTCTTGCAGTCCAAGAAAATGCAGTCTACCCATCCTCTCTGTCCTGTCTTACTTCTGTTACCTTGTCATAGAACTCAAGAGGTTTGTGACGCAGGATTTCCCTTCCCTGAAGCCGTGCTGGTTGTCATGTATGAGTCTATTCCTTTCTAGGTGCTTCACTACCATTCTCCAGATAATCTTTTCCACAACTTTACATACTATAAATGTCAGCAACACTAGTCTGTAATTTAGTGTAGCCTGTCTGTCTCCTTAAAAATCGAGACTACATTTGCCGTCTTCCACACCTCAGGCATTTGCCTTGTTTCGTTAGATTTATTGAAGATTGTTGTTAGTGACACAGTGCATCTGCTGCCTTTCTCAGGACCCAAGGAGAGATAATATCTGGGACCACCGCCTTCGAGGTATGTATATAGTTTCCTGGCAGTTTCTTCACCTCCTCGTCGGTTGTGTGTCCAGCACTTGCTGGGGCACCCTACCTCGGTTTGCTGAAAGCCTCTGTCTCCAATGTGAATACCTCCCTGAATCCCGAGCTGAGCTCTTCATATACTTAGTGGTCGTTCCCTGTGAGCTCCTCTCCTTCCTTCCTCAGCCTGATTACCTTGTCCTTGACTGATGTTTTCCTGATGTTGCTGTATGATAACTATGGGTCAAATTTGGCGTTTAATGCTATGTCATTCTCATATTGACGCTGTGCTTTTCTCCATATCCATGCGCATTCATTTCTGGCTCTTCGGCTCAATTCCCTGTTTTCCTGGGTACTTTGCATTCTATACGTTTTCCATACTCTAGCACACTTGGCTTTGGCCTCTCCACACTCCTGGTACACCATGGGCTAACTCTGGTCTTCCCGTTGTTTCTGTTGCCTCTCTAGCTCACTTACCACTGCACCTCGTGTAGGAATTGCTTCATACTTGTGTAGACCCATTTTTGGAAGTTTGGCTTCTCCCGTCCTTCTCGTGCTGCTTCACTCTCTATTGTTAACTCTACTATGTATTTGAAACTCAAGACCACGTGATCGCTAGCGCCTAGGGGCCTTTAGTGTGTGATCTCCTCTATGTCTGAACTGTTCAAGGTGAATACGATGTCCAGACTTGCTGGTTCATCGTCTCCCTCTCTCTCTCTCTGGTTGTGCCTAACATGTTGGTACATGAAGTTTTCCAGCACCGCCTCCAGCATATTGGCTCTCCACGTCTCTGGTCCCCCATGTGGCTCCAGATTTTCCCAGTCAATCTCCTTATGGTTGAAATTCCCCATGATGAGTAACTCTGCCCTGTTCATGTGGGCCTTCTGTGTTTGTGTTATATATATATATATATATATATATATATATATATATATATATATATATATATATATATATATATATATAAAAAAGATCATAGTAAACAGGTGATATCAAAATATGCAGACAACCACTATGAACAAATAGAAGAATTCCAAGCGCTTTCGTGACTACTCACATTATCAAGGAACTATAACAGGAAACATGACAAGAGGGCTTATATAAGGGGCGAGACTACACCTCACAGTCACATCACACTAACAAAGACAACACCTCACAGTAGCGTAACATCGCACGACTCTGTGAAGAGGAAAATAAGAAGGACCTGAGGAAAGGACCTGAAGAGTTTCAGGTCCTTTCTTATTTTCCTCTTCACAGAGTCGTGAGATGTTACGCTACTGTGAGGTGTTGTCTTTGTTAGTGTGATGTGACTGTGAGTGTAGTCTCGCCCCTTATATAAGCCCTTCTTGTCATGTTTCTGTTATAGTTCCTTGATAATGTGAGTAGTCAGAAAGCGCTTGGAATTCTTCTATTTTTCATAGTGGTTTTCTTGCATATATATATATATATATATATATATATATATATATATATATATATATATATATATATATATATGTGTGTGTGTGTGTATGTGTGTGTGTGTGTGTATGTGTGTATGTGTGTGTGTGTATGTGTGTGTGTGTGTGTATGTGTGTATGTGTGTGTGTGTATGTGTGTGCGTGTGTATGTGTGTGTGTGTATGTATGTGTGTACTCACCTAATTGTACTCACCTAATTGTGGTTGCAGGGGTCGAGACTCAGCTCCTGGCCCCGCCTCTTCGCTGTCCGCTACTGGGTCTCTGCTCTCCCTGCTCCATGAGCTTTATCGTACCTTGACTTGAAACTATGTATGGTTCCTGCCTCCACTATATCTTTCTCTAGACTATTCCACTTCCTGACTACTCTGTGGCTGAAGAAATGCTTCCTAACATCCCTTTGACTCATCTGAGTCTTCAGCTTCCAGTTGTGTCCCCTTGTTTCTGTGTTCCCTCTCTGGAACATCCTGTCACTGTCTACCTTGTCAATTCCCCGCAGTATTTTGTATGTCGTTATCATGTCTCCTCTGACCCTTCTTTCCTCCAGTGTTGTTAGTCCTATTTCCCTCAACCTTTCTTCATAGGACAGACCCCGGAGTTGTGGAACTAACCTTGTCGCAAACCTTTGCACTTTCTCTAGTTTCTTTACGTGCTTGACCAGGTGTGGGTTCCAGACTGGTGCTGCATATTCTAGTATAGGCCTGACGTACACGGTGTACAGTGTCTTGAACGATTCCTTGTTAAGGTAACGGAACGCTAATCTTAGGTTTGCCAGTCGCCCATATGCTACCGCAGTTATCTGGTTGATGTGTGCCTCCGGAGACGTGCTTGGCGTTATACTCACCCCAAGGTTTTTCTCCTTTGCCGAGGTTTGTAGCCTTTGTCCGCCTAGCCTGTACTCTGTCAGCGGTCTTCTTTGCCCTTCTCCGATCTTCATGACTTTGCATTTGGTGAAATTGAATTCGAGAAGCCAGTTGCTAGACCAGATGTCAAGCTTGTCCAGGTCTGTTTGAAGTCCTGCTTGGTCCTCTTCCGATGTGATTCTCCTCATTAATTTCACATCATCTGCGAACAGAGACACTTCTGAGTCTATCCCGTCCGTCATGTCATTTACATATACCAAGAATAACACTGGTCCTAGGACTGACCCCAGCGGTACACCGCTCGTCACAGGCGCCCACTGTGATACCTCATCACGCACCATGACCCGTTGTTGCCTCCCCGTGAGGTATTCCTGATCCATTCCAGTGTCCTTCCTGTTATACATGCTGTGTGTGTGTGTGTGTGTGTGTGTGTGTGTGTGTGTGTGTGTGTATGCATATGCGTGCACACCCACCTACTTAAGTCAGTGAATGTCGAGTCCAAAGTGTTGTCGTGTTCCACTGCATTGTCCTCAATTAAGGTGAGATATCCAAGGTAATACCTACAGTACTGTCACTATCACTACACTGTCATTACTTGTAATTACTATCAGAAAAACAGTGTGTGGTGGCTTCACTTAGCCACTGATATACTAGATGTGTAGACCAGCTGACTGCACCACTGCCTGAAACCATTGCTGATAGAGCAGCAACCTCTAATACTCTATCAGATGCATTTATATGATGATAATGATGACGATGATAATGAAGGAGGAGGAAAGAGGAGGAATAGGAGGAGAACGATGAGGAGGGGAAGGAGGAAGGGGAGGGGAAAAAGAAGAAGAAGAAGGAGGAGGAGAAGGAAGGCAAAAAAGGAGGAGAGGGAGGAGGACGAAGAGAAGGAGGAGGAAAAAAAAGGAGGGAAGAGAAGGAGGAGACTAAAACTGATATGTTCTAATGGCCATTAAAGAAATCAAGTTAGTGAGCACAAGAAAACTCTGGCTGATAGCTGGCTCTACACTCAGTGTTTGCTGTATGTTGTTACCTGTATGATTGTTACCTTTAAGAATGTTGTTCCCTGTATGTATGTTGTTCCCTGTATGAATGTTGTTACCTATATGATTGTTACCTGTATGAATGTTGTTCCCTGTATGCATGTTGTTTTCTGTATGAATATTGTTCCCTGTATGATTGTTACCTGTATGTATGTTGTTCCCTGTATGATTGTTACCTGTATGTATGTTGTTCCCTGTATGAATGTTGTTCCCTGTATGAATGTTGTTCCCTGTATGAATGTTGTTCCCTGTATGAATGTTGTTCCCTGTATGAATGTTGTTCCCTGTATGAATGTTCCCTGTATGAATGCTGTTCCCTGTATGAATGTTCCCTGTATGAATGCTGTTCCCTGTATGACTGTTGTTCCCAGTATGTTGTTCCCTGTATGACTGTTGTTCCCTGTATGACTGTTGTTCCTTGTATGAATGCTGTTCCTGTGTGAATGTTGTTCTCCTGTATGAATGTTGTTCCCTGTATGAATGTTGTTCCCTGTGTGAAGGTTGTTCACTGTATGAAAGTTGTTCACTGTATGAATGTTGTTCCTGTGTGAATGTCGTTCCCTGTATGAATGTTGTTCCCTGTATGAATGTTGTTCCCTGTATGAATGTTGTACCTGTATGTATGTTCTCTCCTACATTTCCCATCTAACTCTCCCCTTCTTTTCTCCCATGTAATTCTCCTTTCCTCCACTCCCATTTAACTCTTCTCTCCTCCACTCCCATGTAACTTCCCTCCTCCACTCCCATGTAACTCTTCCCTCCTCCACTCCCATGTGTTCCCTGCACTCCCATCAACTCCTCCCTCGCTGCTCTAGCTGGTGTGCAACTCTCCTTGCCATGGCTCACCTTCAGAGCTGAGCAACACTTGATGTCAGTTGATATCAAGTGTTGCACACCTCTGAAGGTGAGCCAGAAATATTTCCTTCGCACTTCCCCCATACGATTAAATCAATGTTGCTGCTAGCTTCTACTCTCACGATTAAAACAAACGTTGGTGCTCTACTTTGACTCAAATGAAGCAGAACACTGCTTCAGCAGGCAGCCACAAGGACGAGGAACACAAAAGATAACCCAATGTAGCGGAAAGAGAGAGAAACAGACAGACAGAGAGGGCATACAGACAGGCGACAGCCAGAGACAGAGTAGCAGCGTCGGTGACGGCGGAGGAGGCAGTAGTCGTAGCAGTATTAGCCGTAGTAGCAGTAGTAGTAGTAATAGTAGTAGTAGTATAGTAGTATAGTAGTAGTAGTAATAGTAGCAGTAGTAGTATTAATAACCCAAAACAAGTAAAGTTAAAAATGAGGGAACAATATTTGAAAATAAATACGAAATGCTGAGTTGAAAAAAAAAATAATTAAAGAAAGTTAAAGAGGAAGACTAGTGAAGTGGAAGGAAACGAAGAAGAACCATAGGAAAAACTGGAAAAAAATACAAGAAACGAAGAAATCGGAGACAGAGCATCAGTGATAAATATAAATAAGAAAACAAGAGGAAAAGAAACCACGAAAATAGTGGACAAGAAACAATTTAAGTAGAGAAGCAGACACAGGTGAAGTACAGGAAAAGAAAGCAAAAGGAAAGAAAAAGAAATAAAATACAAAAGAAAGAAATAAAATTCAAGAAAAGGAAATAAAATACAAGTAAAATAAATAAAATACAAGAGAAAGAAATAAAATACAAGAGAAAGAAATAAAATACAAAAGAAAGAAATAAAATTCAAGAAAAAGAAATAAAATACAAGAGAAAGAAATAAAATACAAAAAAAGAAATAAAATTCAAGAAAAAGAAATAAAATACAAGAGAAAGAAATAAAATACAAAAGAAAGAAATAAAATTCAAGAAAAAGAAATAAAATACAAGAGAAAGAAATAAAATACAAGAGAAAGAAATAAAATACAAGAGAAAGAAATAAAATACAAGAGAAGGAAATAAAATACAAGAGAAAGAAATAAAATACAAGAGAAAGAAATAAAATACAAAAGAAATAAAATACAAGAGAAATAAATAAAATACAAGATAAAGAAATAAAATACAAGATAAAGAAATAAAATACAAGAGAAAGAAATAAAATACAAGAGAAATAAATAAAATACAAGAGAAATAAATAAAATACAAGATAAAGAAATAAAATACAAGAAAAATAAATAAAATACAAGAGAAAGTAATAAAATACAAGATAAAGAAATAAAATACAAGATAAAGAAATAAAATACAAGAGAAAGAAATAAAATACAAGGGAAATAAATAAGAGAAAATATCAATAAAAATATAAAAAGTAGGGAAAATGAAACAAAGAGAGGGGAAAAAATCAAGAAGGAAAGCAGGAAGGACATAAAAAAGAACCAAATACACAAACTCTAAATAGCCACATTTCATTGTCCACAAACTTAGAGATGTTTCGACCAGTGTTATCTTAACACAAGCTTAGAGATGTTTCGACCAGTGTTCTCTTAACACAAGCTTAGAGATGTTTCGACCAGCGTTATCTTAACACAAACTTAGAGATGTTTCGACCAGTGTTATCTTAACACAAGCTTATAGATGTGTCGACCAGTGTTCTCTTAACACAAGCTTAGAGATGTTTCGACCAGTGTTATCTTAACACAAGCTTAGAGATGTTTCGTCCAGTGTTATCTTAACACAAGCTTAGAGATGTTTCGTCCAGTGTTATCTTAACACAAGCTTAGAGATGTTTCGTCCAGTGTTATCTTAACACAAGCTTAGAGATGTTTCGTCCAGTGTTCTCTTAACACAAGCTTAGAGATGTTTCGTCCAGTGTTCTCTTAACACAAGCTTAGAGATGTTTCGTCCAGTGTTCTCTTAACACAAACTTAGAGATGTTTCGTCCAGTGTTCTCTTAACACAAACTTAGAGATGTTTCGTCCAGTGTTATCTTAACACAAGCTTAGAGATGTTTCGTCCAGTGTTATCTTAACACAAGCTTAGAGATGTTTCGTCCAGTGTTATCTTAACACAAGCTTAGAGATGTTTCGTCCAGTGTTATCTTAACACAAGCTTAGAGATGTTTCGTCCAGTGTTATCTTAACACAAGCTTAGAGATGTTTCGTCCAGTGTTCTCTTAACACAAGCTTAGAGATGTTTCGTCCAGTGTTCTCTTAACACAAACTTAGAGATGTTTCGTCCAGTGTTCTCTTAACACAAGCTTAGAGATGTTTCGACCAGTGTTATCTTAACACAAGCTTAGAGATGTTTCGTCCAGTGTTCTCTTAACACAAGCTTAGAGACGTTTACCCCAGTGTTTCTTAACACAAGCTTAGATATGTTTCGTCCAGTGTTCTCTTAACACAAGCTTAGAGATGTTCGACCAGTGTTATCTTAACACAACTTAGAATGTTTCGTCCAGTGTTATCTTAACAAAGCTTAGATATGTTTCGCCAGTGTTATCTTAACACAAGCTTAGAGATGTTTCGTCCAGTGTTTCTTAACACAAGCTTAGAGATATTTCGTCCAGTGTTATCTTAACACAAGCTTAGAGATGTTACGTCCAGTGTTATCTTAACACAAGCTTAGAGATTAACACAAGCTTAGATATATTTCGTCCAGTGTTATCTTAACACAAGCTTAGAGATGTTTCGTCCAGTGTTCTCTTAACACAAGCTTAGAGATGTTTCGTCCAGTGTTATCTTAACACAAGCTTAGAGATGTTTCGTCCAGTGTTTCTTAACACTCAAGCTTGGTGGTTGTCTCACATAATTCACTTCTAATATTTTATTAAATACTGTCTTATTAATTAAGTATAACATAGGACGTAACTAAATATTTAATATTTACTCCTAATTTAATATTTTGTATTCGTAATGAAATTACAGAACCTTTGTGAAGAGCTCATTATCGTGTAAGAGACTTAATTAGCACTAAAAAGTCCACCTGTGTCTGCCATTACTAACAAACCCATTTGAGGTTGTTATGAGTGTTCACTGTCAATTCACTACACAATACAAGTATGTCCACCCAAAAGTTAACCATACTGACTGTATATGTGATCTATAAATTTGGGGATGCATGCTCATATACGTACATGGTATAATAGTATGGTGATCCATACTGTAGAAAAAACTGAAATGCCATATAGCCTGGAACCTGCTGCTGGTTATCAGGAAGCAGGTGACATAGTTTGGTGGCACTAATTTTCATGGGAAGGAGTTATTAAAAAATCACTTGCAAATATATAATATTCTACAACGGTGATATACATTAACTATATGTAATATACTACAATAGTAATATGCACTGTAGTAACTACATGTAATACACAACAATAGTGATATGAGCTGTAGTAACTATACAGTAGTTATAGGTACGGCAGTAAATGCAGTACTTTGAACTACTTTTATTTCAAATGCACACCTTGGTGATTCGCTTTAGTTATCAGTGTTTAAAGTTGCTTATTAAAGTTATATTTGAATCTAGTTAACTTATTCACAGAAACTTAATAAAAGTCACCGCGACGAAAAATAATTCGATGAATAACTTAGCAAATAAAAACCCTTTAAATAAGTAAATAAATGAATAAATTAAATATAGAGCGAAAACAAAATGTATAGCAGTTTTTGAGTGGTTCTTGTTGATAGCCTTTTCACCAATCCTCTAATCTGTATTTCTTCTCTTGATACCATTCTGCCAATGTCATTAACATGTTTTCCCTTTTTGGCCCCCTTACCTCAGTCACGATTCATCGTCAACAATGTCTCCACCTGTTACTAAATCATCTATCTATATTCAGGAGGTGATGAGTGGCAGCGTGTGAGGAGATGCTATCAAGTGATCTTCAGAATGCCTGCAAACATACCTTACACTTCTCTTCAGGTAAAAATCACTATTACCCTGCAGTGTATACACAATGAAAGGATTGAGCTCTGAATACTATGAAATATATTTATGTTAATTTCCATCATTATTACTTTTCTGAAGTATAATTATTATAATTTATTTAATTACTGATTATAATTATTTAATTATATATATATATATATATATATATATATATATATATATATATATATATATATATATTTTTTTTTCTTTCTTTCTTTCTTTCAACACGTCGGCCGTTTCCCACCGAGGCGGGGTGGCCCAGAAGGAAAAACGAAAGTTTCTCCAATTAAATTTGGTAATATATACAGGAGAAGGGGTTACTAGCCCCTTGCTCCCGGCATTTTAGTCGCCTCTTATGACACGCATGGTTTACGGAGGACGAATTCTGTTCTACTTCACCATGGAGATAAGAGGAAATAAGAATAAACTTAACTACTAAGAAAATAGAAGAAAACCCAGAAAGGTGTGCGTATATATATATGCTTGTACATGAATGTGTAGTGTGACCTAAGTGTAAGTAGAAGTAACAAGACATACCTGAAATCTTGCATGTTTATGAGACAGAAAAAAGACACCAGCAATCCTACCATCATGTAAAACAATTACAGGCTTTCGTATACACTCACTTGGCAGGACGGTAGTACCTCCCTGGACAGTTGCTGTCTACCAACCTACTATTACTATTATATATATATATATATATATATATATATAATTTCAACAAACCGGCCGTATCCCACCGAAACAGGGTGACCCAAAAAACAGATTTTTTTTTTAATTTAGTAACTTATACAGAAGAAAGGGTTATTATCCCTTGCTCCAAGCATTTCAGTCGCCTCTTACGACACTCATGGCTTACGGAGGAAGAATTCTTTTTTACTTCCCCATGGTGACACACACACACACACACACACACACACAAACACACAGCTGCGGTGTCCGAGTGGTTAAGGAGATGGACTTGAAATCCATTAGGCTCTGCCCGCACAGGTTCGAATCCTGTCCGCAGCGATTGTTTTCGGGGCCAGGAGCTATGACTCGACCCCTGCAAGCACAACTAGGTGAGTACACACACACACACATATATATATATATATATATATAATCTGAGGCTCCAAGTGATCGTGGAATCTCAGAGACTAATTTCAACCTCATCCTGTTTGGGCCAGCCTTCAGGAGCAGTATATATATTAATGAAATCACGAAACAAACGATTTTGAATCATTAACATCATTAATATTATGGTGTGTGTGTGTGTGTTTATCTACTCGCCTATCTGTAGTGGCAGAGGTGCCGTCGTGTGCCTGTTCCTCTCCTCTCGAAGAGTCTATTCCTGTCCACCTTATAAAGTTTTCTGAGTATTCCGAATGTCGTTATCATGTCTCCTCTGATTCTGTTGTTCATTAATGTCTTCAGGTTCAGTTTATTTAGCCTCTCCTTACAGCTCATTACCCACAGGTCTGGAATAACTTCAAAGATATTTATTGAAGTTAGATTTCTCATTCTGTTGAAATGAGATGAAAATCAAAACTAGTACATAAGTGATATCTGATGTAAATTAAGATGCTGACTAATCTAAATACAGGGAGTGACTAATTTAAATAAGTGGTGACTAAATAAAGGGAGTGATTAATCTAAACTTGGACAATAGTTTTAAACTGCCTTATTCTGTTCATCAAATGTGATATCATAACTGGTCAACATCGGAGCGTCATGGTAAATGATATAAATGGATGGACTGACTATCAAAGCTCGTGAATAAATTAATTATCAGGCACGAAATATAACATCTGTTAATGGAACTGAGCTGAAAATCCTTCAGGGCGATAAAGTGGATATATTTCTCACTATGATGGCATTGCAAATAGGTCACCAAGTTGAACATTAAAATAATGTCCGTAATAAAAAACGCCAAATTTGTGAAGTCCTTTAATGATATTGAAGATATTATTACCACCTTTCTTGATAACACAAGAATTACTTAAATTCTTTGCAATAAGTTAAATTATACAACTTAGTTTGTGAAAGATGATTGTGCTTAAAAAATTTGTTTTCTGGTAGGCAGGATAGACTGAGACATAGATTTACCACCGAAATCAACATCTCTGTAGGAATCCATCACTAGTGTCAAGAATCATATTCTGCAATATGACATGACATAATATAGTTGAATATTATTGTCATCTTCTAGATTCTAGAATATGATTACTGATATCACCGAAACGCTAATTTATTCTACAATAAATATACTATAAAAATATCTCAAGTTTTTCCCCACCTACCCAAATTTTTGTTATGGATTCTATGTATTAGGTGGTAAAAGTCTGCAACATGTTGAACAAGAGCTCTGTATGTTGACCTTTGCTTGCATGTTATATGTGTTGTTGTTTAATTTTCACATATTACTCACTGTCTGTCTTTGCAACATATGATTTATGCTTATTATACGCAACAGGAGGAACAACCAAGGAAATTAATTTGTATTGAATTATTAAACCAACACAAATTATTAAAGGCAAAAAATTTATGTTGCAACGCTTCAACGCAAGTAAAATAATGGAAAGGATTTTCACCAAGAAGCACTAAGAAGGTTTCTAGGAATATACCTCTATAGTCTCAGTTAAAAACAAAACTATTTTCATAGAAATAACAATAAATTATTTATAGTAATAGAGTTTAGATGCACTCTCATATATATATATATATATAAAAACAAAATATTTTATATAAATAACAATAAATTATTTATATATAGTTTATATATATATATAAAAAAATAAAATATTATTAATGCATTCTGAACTACGAAGTGCTATAAGAAACATTAGCAAGAACACATTGTTTTACTCTTGTAAGGCACAAATAATTATGAGAACACAAACAAGCAATGTTTAGTCCCTTCAAGGAAGGAGTCCATAATACTGGTGAAGTGTTCTTGATCAGAGGAACTGGAGCTACACTATCCTTGGTCTCAAACCTGATTACTTCTCTTTCCCGGCGATACATGACGTTTATTGGCTGGTCGAAAAATTAAGTATGTAACTTATAAGTAACCACTTGAGTCAGTTTCTACAAATATTAAAAGAATAAACTTAAATAAGTCACAAAACCATGATGAGATTTTTCTAAATTTTGCAAGGAAGGCATATCAAGCCAGAGGTAAACACATCTCAAGTTTCACACAACCATCAATTGACTGGAAGCAATAACTATTATTTGAGTTTGTCGTTACACTGAAGTATGAGAAAAAAACCTATAAAGCATCTTAACTCGAGAGAATCCGTAGCTTACGTATTTAATCTAGTTCTATTTCAATTAATCTGAAGCCATGAATTGTGGTGAAGAACAATATATCAGACTAATACACAAGACGTTGGTAATGTTCCATATGAAAAGTTGCAACACATGACACTGGAGGCCAAGAATTATTATTATTATTATTATTATTATTATTATTATTATCATCATCATCCACATTCCTTAGGAAGCGTTAAACCGCTCAAGGACTGAGAAGTGGGAGGCAATCAGATCTGTTCCAAGGAAGGAAAGAGTATCTCAGATCTGATGGATCAAGAGCCCTTAACTACCATGAAGTATCCCTCTTTGCCTAAGTTTTTGAAAATACAAAATCTGCATAAAACTCACAAGAAGAGATTCATACTGTAAAATTTTAGATTTAATGATAACACAGAAGAGCACTGGCTTTAGTAAACACCATCAAAGAGTGTCACTGAAGAGCATACTTAGACTCTTTGAAAGAGACTGAAAATAAGGACAAGTGAAAACACTGGGTGATAAATATAAGTGAAAACACTGGGTGATAAAGATAAGTGAAAACACTGGGTGATAAATATAAGTGAAAACATTGGACAATAATAGAACTTGCTTCACATGGGCAGTAAATGAAGATTGATTATTTACTTATGTTTAACCCAAGTAAGACAATATGGCTTATTTCCATTTGGGTCATTCGGTCCCCGTCCCAAGGATGCGACCCACAGCACTCGCCTAACGCTTAGTTACCTATTTTACCGCTAGGTAAATAGAGATAGGTATCAGAAGACTTGATACCTGCCCAGGATTGGATCCAGGTCATTAAGTTGTAAGCCAAACTCAATGCTCCTTTGTTGTAAATATTCTAGCTTAGAGCTAGCTAAGATGATCCAGAAGGGTGCCACCTCAGCTAAGATGGCCCAGGAGCAGGGTCTCACCTCAGCTAGATAACACAGCAGCAGGGTCCCACCTCAGCTAAGATGACCCAGGAGCAGGGTACCACCTTAGCTAAGATGACCCAGAAGCAGGGTCCCACCTCAGCTAAGATGACCCAAAAGCAGGGTCCCACCTCAGCTAAGATGACCCAGGAGCAGGGTACCACCTCAGCTAAGATGACCCAGAAGCAGGGTCCCACCTCAGCTAAGATAACCCAGAAGCAGGGTCCCACCTCAGCTAAGATGACCCAGAAGCAGGGTCCCACCTCAGCTAAGATGACCCAGGAGCAGAGTCCCACCTCAGCTAAGATGACCCAGGAGCAGAGTCCCACCTCAGCTAAGATGACCCAGAAGCAGGGTCCACCTCAGCTAAGATGACCCAGAAGCAGGGTCCCACCTCAGCTAAGATGACCCAGGAGCAGGGTCTCACCTCAGCTAAGATGACCCAGGAGCAGGGTCTCACCTCAGCTAAGATGACCCAGAAGCAGGGTCCCACCTCAGCTAAGATGACCAGAGCAGGGTCTCACCTCAGCTAAGATGACCCAGGAGATGGGTCTCACCTCATCAAAGGAAGTTGCAATGTTTGTTCCAGAGCGATAAAAATCTTCGAAGAATGGTAGAGAATATGCAAGAAATGCCAGCTGGTGTGTGAAAGAGGCCGGCAGACGAAGAGAATGAAGAGGGAGGAGGGAGGGGAGGAGGAAGCAGAGGAGGAGGAATGAGGAGGAGGAGGAAGAGGAAGGAGGAGGTAGGAAGCTGCAGGAGAAGAAGGTAGGAAGAAGAGGAGGAAGGAGGAGGAGGGGAGGAAGAGGAAGGAGGAGACGGGAGATTGGAATAAGAAGGGAGGTGGAGGAGAAACTTGTGAAGGATGGGAGAGAATGGATCGAAGGAAAATTGAAATGAGGAATCGCACTGGGTTAACGTGCGCGCGCACGCACACACAAACACACACACACACACACACACACACACAGCTAAGGGGTATGAACTACGAAGAGAGGCTAAAGGAATTGCACCAAACTACCATGGAGAACAGAAGGACTAGGGAAGACACGATAACAACATATAAAATACTCAGAGAAATTGATAGGACAGACAGGGACAGGCTGTTTGACAGACGGAAACCATGTACTCGGGGGCACAGCTAGATGTTAAAGACACAGAAATATCAAAGAGATGTCAAGAAGTATTTCTTCAGTCTCAGGATTTGGAATGACCTCGATGAAGAAGTGGTGGAAGTAGACTCCATACATTGTCTTAAGAATAGGTACGATAGGGCCCACGGGGCTAGTAGAGAGTGACTCTGGCAAGTGATAATTGAAAGGCGGGGCCAGGAGCTAAGACTCGACTCCAACAACCAGGGATCGAGAACATTCACAAAATAAGGTCCAGTGTCTCGTCAATGGTAATTAACACACTGAACTACAAAAACTTGTTTATATTTGGCTACGAGATATAATCTTAATTTTTAAAGGGATGGACAGATAAGCCAGCGGAAGGCCTCGGTCAGATGACCAAACACTCCAGTGGCTGGTCATCATATGACTATGACCCGTGTCCTGTTTCCTGATGAATCTTGCCTAACCTACAGAAATTTAAATCTTAAAATATAAATGGTAGACTGCCAGGGTGACACGACGTATATTACTGAGAAACTAAGTTTTACTAGAACGGAACTTCCACTCATCAAAAAGTTATCCAGAATGTAAAGAAAATATATTTATAAATTAAAGACCGTTTACAAACAACGTAGCTATTATTTCACAATCTGATGATTGTCTAATGCAAATATCTTAAAGCATTTGTACACTTGTTCTGACGTTCTGTTAGAATGATTTAGGTTTGGTTAATTTCTTTAACTAAACCTAATCTAACCTAAAATAAAGTATCTGGGGAAGCCGGCTAAGAGCCATACAAGGAGCAAGCAACTTTGCTGTAAAGAAGAAATTCAAATCATTTATAAATACAGATTTACCATAGAAGGACAGGTGGCATTAAGAGTTAGCGACGGTGGCCGTTAGAGAGCGAGCTCAGTGAACCATTGTCTTCACGGGTCTTTATGATGTAAATAATGGCACTGGTCTGGCACTAGTGGAAGTAACTGTTATTGATGGCATTATCCGAGGAATAATAGTATGTGATTATCAACTTCTTGGTTGATTATGTTGCATCACAATGATGTTCTAAACAGCAGAAGGGAATAATTACTTCAAAAATATATAATGGCTATTACAAATATATAAGGTCTAATGTTAGCGGTTCTGAACTACCCTAAGGGACACTGGCGAGGCTTTTATTACTTAATGAAGGATTGGGAGAATGGAGCAGTGTAATCCTATATCGTTAGCTGAGAGGCAGGCGTATTATTCTACAGCTTTTGTGAGCAGTATGAAAATATTTATGCTCTTGGTTTATTGGGAATTATACAGGTCACGCTGGTATTTGCCTATGGTATCTGCTTCATACGTCCACAAGGGAATATCGCTACCTTAAATAGATAAAATATGACTATTGAATTATGATGTTTATAAGCCCCCGCCTAGTTTGGCTGCAGTATTGTTGCAGTCAAGGAAAAAAAATGAGTGAACGCTGCTGTTTTTCATGGGTTTGTTGACACTGGCTTCGAACTACTGGAGTTAGTATCATGAGAGAGAAAAAACACTTTCTGGAGGTAAAGTGTTTACACCCAGAATTGTACTAGGAAACACTCCACCTCAGGCCACATCCATCCAGTTACATCTCTTCCAACCTAACCACTCCACGTTCTTTCATACCCACCAGTTCTGTTCATTTACGAAGCACACTACTATGTGTGCGTGTGTATGTGCGCGCGCTCGAGAGAGAGACAGACAGAGAAAGAGACAGAGACAGATAGAGAGAGAGAGCGAGAGAGAGAGAGATATACAGACAGACAGACAGAGCCAGACACACAGAGAGAGACAGACAGACAGACACAGACAGACAGAGGAGTCTATTAAAACAATAAAAGCTCCCACTTAAAGAGCAGGAGCGTGGTTTTTCTTAGTAGCAGAAACCTACAAAAAAATTTAAACTTCTTCATTTAGTTAGTCATTACCATGATAGATGTATACCAGTAATTCAGAGTACCAGATATGTATAAGTATTTAAGAGGGATACTGCACAAACTAGAAGCTCAGATCAGTTTACCCCATCATACATTTCTTTTTCTTTATATAAATGTTTACATATAGTATAATATTGGTGTGTATAAACGACTTAAGCCTCGAAATTCCTTCCTTCACTACCTCTCGCGTCTCATGTAAATAAATGTACAGTCAATAATCGTTTAAATATAGTATTAATTTTGCTACAGGATTCTAAACGTTAATTTCTGAACGCTCCTCGTAAACTTACAAATACTATTTTCCTAAATTTAAGGCTAGGACAGATTAGGTTAGTTTGGGTAGCTTAGGGGTAGGCTACATACACTTACAGAATCGTATATTTAACCAATAATAAGTAGCGTCTGGCACAGCTGTGACTGACAACAGCTGGAAACGTTCAAATCTGCACGCGTACCATTCGTGTTACGACATGGTTTTTGATGAAGCTTCCTTGATTAAAAAGCTTTTCTTTTATTGTTTTCTTCTCTCTTTTCTCTTTCTTTTATAACACTTCACTTTTCCACTCAATTTTCTTTTCATCTTCCTGCTCCCTTTTTCTTTCTTTTCCCGTTTTTAACTCCAATCCTTTTCGTTTCGTCTCATTCTGTCTCCATTACTATCTTCCTCGTCCTCTCCCTCTTCCTCCTCTTCTTCCTCTTTCTTCTATTATGTTTCCTCTTATTTCTTCCCTCCCTCCTCTTTTCCTCCTCCTCTCTCCAATTATGCTTCCTCTTATTTCTTCCCTCCCTGATCTCCCTGACACTGACTGCAGGCAGCCGCCGTAATCATCAATATCCGGCCAATTTAAGCCAAAAACCACCACTTCCTTAAAAGGTGTTTAGCTTGAGCGTTATCTCCTAAAATTGTGTAAAAATAGACGCCAATCACTTTGATGTAGATCGTAGAGTAAATGAACCGCCATTAAGAACTTGATGAGAAGAGGGAGAGAGTTAGGGAGAAAGAGAGAGGGAAAGAGAGAGAGAGAGAGAGCGCGCGTGTTAGCGTAAGGGTGAACGAGAATGTGTGAGAATGAGAGCGAGTATGACAGCGAGAGAGAGAGAGAGAGAGAGAGAGAGAGAGAGAGAGAGAGAGAGAGAGAGAGAGAGAGAGAGAGAGTGTGTGTACTCACCTAATTGTGGTTGTAGGGGTCGAGACTCAGCTCCTGGCCCCGCCTCTTCGCTGTCTGCTACTGGGTCTCTGCTCTCCCTGCTCCATGAGCTTTATCACTTGTCTTAAAACTATGTATGGTTCCTGCCTCCACTATATCGTTCGCTAAACTATTCCACTTCCTGACTACTCTATGGCTAAAGAATTGCTTCCTAACATCCCTCTGACTCATCTGAGTCTTCAGCTTCCAGACTGGTGCTTCATACTCTAGTATGGGCCTGACGTACACGGTGTACAGTGTCTTGAACGATTCCTTGTTAAGGTAACGGAACGCTAATCTTAGGTTTGCCAGTCGCCCATATGCTGCCGCGGTTATCTGGTTGATGTGTGTTTCCGGAGACGTGCTTGGTGTTATACTCACCCCAAGGTCTTTCTCCTTTGATGAGGTTTGTAGCCTTTGTCCACCTAGCCTGTACTCTGTCAGCGGTCTTCTTTGCCCTTCTCCGATCTTCATGACTTTGCATTTGGTGGGGTTAAATTCGAGCAGCCAGTTGCTAGACCAGATGTCAAGCTTGTCCAGGTCTCTCTGAAGTCCTGCTTGGTCTTCATCCGATGTGATTCTCCTCATTAATTTCACATCATCTGCGAAAAGAGACACTTCTGAGTCTATGTGTGTGTGTGTGTGTGTGTGTGTGTGTGTGTGTGTGTGTTTGTGTGTGTGTGTGTGTGTTTGTGTGTGTGTGTGTGTGTTTGTGTGTGTAATCACCTATTTGTAGTTCGAGGGGTCGATTCACAGCTCCTGGCCTCACCTCTTCGCTGGTCGCTACTAGGCTCACTGTTATTCCTGCCTGCTCCTCTAGCTTTTATACCAGTCTCGTGTGCGGTACTGTGTCAAAAGCCTTCTTACAGTTCAAAAAATTGCAATCTACCCATCCCTCTTCCTCCTGTCCTAATTCTGTTACCTTATCGTAAAACTCCAGTAGGTTTGTGACACAGGATTTTCCATTCCTGAAGCCGTGATGGTTGTCATGTATGAGGCCGTTTTTTCTAGGTGCTCCACCAATTTTCTGATAATCTCCTTCAAACTTTACATACTATACATGTCAGTGACACTGGTCTGTAGTTTAAAGCTGCCTGTCTATCTCCTGTCTTAAACACTGGGACTACATTTGCTCTTTTCCACAAATCTGGCAGTTGCTCTGTTTCGATTTTATCTGGTTCCACTGCCTTCGAGGTATCTAGCCTCCTTTCAATACTTCTCTATCATATCAACAGGATCTGAAAATTACTGAGACTCTACTGGAGGCGCCCAAGTGGCCAAACAACACTCAAGCTGTTGAGAGAGGGATAACATTGATGACTGAAGCTGCACTCAAGTGACTGGACAGATGGCAAGAGATGGATATACCAGGCAAATAATAGTTTCCAGGAAAGTGATGCCCAAGTTCCGCACCAAGAAAGACTTCACTTATAACTTGTAATAGTTTAAAATTAAATATTTGATGACTGATATAACCCATGTACATTTATTTATACAATCTTCACAACCAAAAATGATATAAACCATGTACACTTGATTATTATCCTGACAACCAATAAATTATAACAAATTGCTTTCAGTGGTGTATAATTTGACGAAAAGTCGATTGCGATGCTGCAGGGTAAATGGGCATGAAATGGTCTGGAATTTTGCACAGAAGTTTATTGTGACCATACAAATAATGCCTGAAAAATGCAGCTTGCATCTCTAAAATTTGTATTTTTTCAATCCTCCCTAATGCTCTATCATCTCATTCACTGTCTCTTCCTCTAGTTCTCTTTCCCATAGCACCTCATACAGGAACTGCCTCGTGCTTGCATAGTGCCTTCTTTTGAAGTTTAGCTTCTCCCCTCCTTCCCATGCTCCTTCATTCTCTACTGTTAATGCCACAAGGTAATCGAATCTCAGGACCATATGATTACTTGCGCCGAGATGTATGTCCTCTAACTCGGAACCACTCAGGATGAATGCAAGGTCCAGCCTTGCTGGTTGGTTCATCCTCTCTTCTCTCTGGTTTTACCCCTAACATGTTAGTACATGAAGTTCTCCTTTACCACCTCCAGCATCTTTGCCCTCCACTTTTCTGGTCCAGTGTGGTTCTAGGTTCTCCCAGTCAATCTTGTGGTTTAAGTCTCCCAAGCCCTGCTCATATGGGCCCTTTTGGTCACCTCAGCTAGTGTATCCACCATTGCTCTGTTGCTTTCATCATACTCTTGTCTTGGTCTCTTGCTATTTAGTGATGGCTGTACATCACTACGATCACCACATTGGATCCCTGTCTTAAGAGTGACTACTATATAGTCATCTTTTTCTCTGTCCATTTCCCCCATTTCCTCAAAACTCCACTGGTTTCTGATGAGCAATTCTGCTGCTGCTCCTCCTCCTCTGTCTTTCCTCAGAATCTGATAGCTAGTCAGGAAGATTGCATCTGTTATTATCTCAAGTTTTAGCTCCGTGAGTGCTATAATGTCTGGGGATACAGAAAATCTTAAGGTAAAGATAAGGATTTCTTGGTGAGTTGTCACTTTCGATATTCTGAATATTGCTTTGCAATTTATTCTACATTTCTTGTTTGTGGTGTATCTTACAGTGTATCTTACTGATGTTACCACACATCAGAGACAATTATGTTCAGTTGTGGTGTGGTGCCTGTCTTAATACTGCTTTTAGAGCCCCTACACCGACACCAATACCATCATCACCATCGCCACAAGCATAAACACATTCACCAAACACCATCAAGAACCCCACAACCACAGCCACTGCCATTATAAACAGTCACAAGCCCGAGCCTCTTACATCCACCAGTCCCATCACCGCCATTACCAATACCCTCAAAAACACCACCACCGCTCCACCACAGTCACATCAAACCATTACACGACAATCCCTCATACCACCACCACATATGCAGTCCCACCTAACCCTCTACCCCTTTGATCCTCCCTAACAATGGTAATCAATAGGACTTTTCCACCAATCTTGCTTCATTCTTCCCTTTAACCAGATAGTTGGCATGGCTACCATCATTCCCTTACAACCTTTCCTCCTGGGAAACTCACATGAATTCTAATTAATCACTGTACTTATATTTATAATCTTCTGTTAGACTTGTCCCAGAGCCGCGATCCTTGAGTATTACTATATTTATGTGAAGCGTTAAACCCGTGTGGGTTACTCATCGCAGCGAGTTGTGTAATCTCGAGCCTCCGTCTGTTATTCACCTAATTAACCCTCAAAACATGAGCTACTTGAGATTATACGCTTTAGAGCTCTTGTTTCTGGAGGTATGCAAACCAGAGAAGATATAATCACGACACACAAAATACTTTTGAGGTACAGACAAAATTACTTTTATCGGGAAAGGAACTAGAGAGAAGTTGTGAAACCTAGACCAGATGAAGAGGGAGCTAGAGGAAAAGTACCACTGGAACTGGGAGCAGTACTGAGAGGGAGCTAGAGGAAGAGTACACTAGAGGAGCTAGAGGAAGAGTACCACTGAGAGGGAGCTAGAGGAAGAGTACCACTGAGAGGGAGCTAGGGAGAGAACCACTGAAGGGAGCAGAGGATTACCTGAGAGGGAGCTAGAGGAAGAGTCACTGAGGGCTGAGGAAGAGTACCATGAGAGGAGCTAGAGGAAGAGTCCACTGAGAGGGAGCTAGGAAGGTCTGAGAGGCTGAGGAAGAGACATGAGGGGCAGGGAAGAGCTAAGATAGCCAAGCTGAAGGTCAAGGAGGTGAGCTGTATGGAGTGATGGTAACAAAGGCTGCAATACAGAAGGCAGGTGGATGTGTTGCCTGCTTTCCAGGGATCATTCATGATAATTTACAAGTACACCACTACCACCTCTCCTCCACTACATCTCCTCCACCACTACCTCTCCTCCACCACCACCTCTCCTCCACTACCTCATTTCATTCCAAATCCTCCCAGGGTAGAAACACATTTATCAGTGACCCCTATTCGGAAGTGTTTATAAACAACACCTTCCTTCCTACTCTCATTCCTCTTTTCTCTCTTCCCACTCCTTTCATCTCTCTTTCTACTCCTCTCATCCTTCTCTTCTTCCTCTCGTCCTTCTCACCCCTCTCTTCCCTCCCATCCTGTCTTACTACCCACGTACATCAGGCGGACTCATGAATCAACACCAGGACACAAGGCTACACAGATTAACCCCAAACATTTACGAAGTTTTCAAAATAGCAATACAAACGATAATTAAACAAAATCGGCAATAATAGCACACGCCAAAAACAGCAACACGCAACGTTGTTTAACGTTAATTAAGGAGCTAAAGACACAGTCGGCACCACGTGACATTGTGTTATTATAATTAGGCAATTGTGGTTTGCATATTTTTTCCTCAATTACGCGAGAGCATTATAAATTTAATTATGCGCTTTAATACACTTTTTTTTTGCCTGATATAAACTTTTTATTGTACTTATTACGTTTTGACTTATAAAGTTTTGTATAATACACTAAATGTTTTCGGACAGTATGATATTTGTTATTATCATATTAACATTGTTCATATTTTTCATCAATTAACGCAGAAATGTTATAAATTTTACTTTTGGTATTTAATACATTTCTGGTTTAATGATGAACTTTAAATTCGTTTTATATGTACAATTAAGTTTTGTACTATATAAAAAAATATATATATATATATATATATATATATATATATATATATATATATATATATATATATATATATATATATGCAAAGATCACAGTAAACAGGTGATATCAAAATATAAGACACCACTATGAAAATAGAAATATTTCATTTGGTATTTATACATTATCAAGGAACTATGATAGTTCTTTGATAATGTGAAGTAGTCAAAACATAATTCTTCTATTTTCATAATTTTCTATATATATATATATATATATATATATATATATATATATATATATATATATATTGCAAACAATAGCAGACAGGCGATCTTAACTATGCAAGACAAGCCACGGGGGGTGAAAATCTTTAGCTCAAGTACTTTCAAACTTATCAGTGTGTCATCAGGAGCTATGCAAATTTGCAAGGCAACAACTGAAGGAGTGAGGAGAAGTTTTCTCAGAGCAGCGCAGTGCGGGTTTGTCACCTGCCACAGCCTCTCTCGGAATGTGGGCCAACGGTTTGGTCCGCACCACCACCATCCCCATCCCCCCCCCATATGGGGTAGGAGGGGTTTGAGAAGTCAAGGATTATGAAATTAAAAGATATAGTAGCCAGCCCCAAGCTTTTCCTAGCCGCTTAGAAGAGGTCATGTGACTTGACCACGGAGGGAGCTTAATGATAACTCTAGACCTTTCGTGTTGCAATCAACACATCATCATGAGCTTGCAGTGTTGCAGAAAAGAGGAGGAAGTCTAAGCAAATGCGTTCAAAGCAAAAACGCTTCCTCTGAACGTATTTGGTTGGATTCCCTCCTCTTTTTCTGCAACATTGCAAGCTCCTGATGATGTGATTGCATGCCTAGAGCTATCATTCAACTCTCCCCGTGGCTGTTTTGCATCTTGTATCGCTTGTTCAGAGTATGTGCATTGAGAAATATGTACCTTTCAGTGTGTAACGCAATTGTATATATACACATTTCCCGGTGTATATACAGATAGTGTATATACAATGAGGGGTACACATCTCTCAGTGTATATACACAGACAAGATACATACTTGGATCTTACTAAGACATATGACCTGAGTTAACAAACTCTCTAAACAAAATATTTCCGATTTTCTCCCTTGTACAAATATGGTCCCTTGTACGTTTATACCATGTACGTTTTTACTTCCATGTACGTTTATACCACGAACACTTTTACTCCCATGTGCGTTTATAGGTAATAATTAATGTGATGGATTTGTCATCGCTTAAACCCATTATAATTAATTTGTGTGACATTTATTTACAAGTGTTTTAGGGGAGACGATCTCAACTGCCTTCAAACAACTAGTATTATTATTATTGCTTCGTTTTGATCCGAGGTAGGGGAAGACAGCTTCAATTCCTGTGGTATAGGTTGCTTTATCCTGCCACTAGAGTGAGCACACCGTGCTCTAGACGTCACTTGAACGTTCCACTTCCTGTGTCCGTAATACTAGGTTCCTTCTACACCCGTTACAGGTCCGCATGGTCATTAATTAGGCATTATTGGTTAGAGCCAATTACCGTGATAATAGAAGGGACATCCCAGTCGAGCTGTAAACTGACAGGTGATCATCCGAGATGAATTATCACTCCAGTACCAGTACACAACAGCTGACACTACCACTCCAATACCACCACTATGTAAGGTATTTAATACCAGACATAGGTAATTTGATGTCAAATGTGTGAATGGAATTTAATATCAAATAAATGTATGAATGTAGAATTCCTGGTGAATAAAGTAGAGCAGTTAGGTCTGTTAGGATGTGGGAGATGATTGTCCACAATCCAAACTAAGGTCTTATTATGATAGTCTGACAGTGTACTGTGTATTCTGTGTTAAGATAACCAGAGAATGTTGTCACATGGTCTATATAGTGGGAGTTAATGTTAAATATTAAAAACATAGTTTAAAATAGAGATTTGACAAAGTTTGTCAGAAAGACTACTGGTTTTATATGGATTTCAGTTATTTATACTGGTTTCCCGAAATTAGATACATATTTGCCTGATTCTCTGATGTTTATAGAACCGGAACAAGTAAAATGAATTTAAAGTATGAGTAAATAGGGTTAATATTTTGGTAAACAAGACAGTCCAATAGAATATGGCAAACTGCGTGGAACTGCGCGCCTCTCCATGAGATACCCGTGAGTGAGACGTATGTGCCCGATGTGAAGACAGGAAAGTGTAGTCTCCTAACCACGACACTGATAGAATGATAGAATGTAATTTGTTATGAATCAACTCAGATCAACGTTGTTGTCAACGGTTGCAAAGGTGGCAAAATAGTCTGAGAATAGAATGCATCTATATGAAGCTGGAATGTCATGAACCGCTGACCGCGCAGCAGAGTCCGCCTGCTCTGCCCTGAACATCAACATGACCAGGGACCCAGCAGAAAACTTTTATTTTTTTTTTTTTTGCTAGAAACGCGGCACAACCAAAGTTGTATACGAAGAACTAGGGATGAGGCTAAATAATTTTTTTGGTAGCTTGCAAAACACTAAATGAGTCTGAGGCGACCACAAATGTTGAGGTAGGCCTGGACGCAATACAGATAGTTGCTATGAGATTTGCATACAGTTCAGCTATGAAAATGCTAGCTGAGTCAAATAAATGACTGTCCGCGAACACTGCTGGAAATCCGACACTGTCAAAGGATTCAGAACCATCAGTGCAAACTGCAATGGCATGAGAGTCAAACCGGAAGTGGTTAAGAAAAAAAGAGAGTGGGGAAGAAGAGACGTGAACTATCGGAGCCTCCCATGGAGGAAGAAAAAAGTTAGATGCTAAATGAACATATAAAGGGAGGCAACTGAAGAGAAGTCAAGAGCGAGTGAAGACGAAGAGAAAAGGAACGGGATAAACGGGCGACGAACAAATAATGGACCTCTACTAACGTGCGTTACTATCCTGTATGTAGAAGGATGGTGAAAGTCACGAGAGAGGACAAAATAACGGAACATTTGACTCTGCATATAAGCTCTCGACAAGGAAGGAGCGAAAAGCACCTAGACATAATCGTAATCCCTATTGATGAATGAGATCAAGTTTAGAAAGAATTGCGGGAGAGGCCACAGAATGTATCTGGTCGCCATAGTCTAGTTTCGATAAAATTAGGGCTGAATGCAGTCGAAGGAGAGTTCGACGATCCCCCCCCACACACAAAAGATGAGCGAGGGTTTAAGGAGGTTTTAAGCCAGAGAAAGCACAGTGAGCGACCAGCAGCCCAGACAAGTCTGGCGTCACAGTGAACCACATTGTTTCACAGCTTTGGCGAGCTTGTCTGTAATTGGCCGATGAACCGAGGTACTGATATAACGACGGGGTCCCTAATGATCAATAAAACCTTAGCACCTAGTTTAGTGGTCGGGAAGCATCCTATATGGGAGTGTGACATACTCGTAGCATGCCACACCTTCAGTATCAACTTCATTCTTTTCTTCCCTCCTGCTTCCTGATGTCCAGCCTCAGCCAGAGAGAGGAAGAGATTTAGAGGTATCTAGTACCATCTAGATACTCGAATTACGTGAAGAGGTCAATCTCTGAAATTAAACCTATAAATGTTTATGACATTTTTGGGATTGTAATGTAACGAATGAAATTATTTTTATTATGTAAATTGAACTAAACAAATGCAAAACACAAAAATAGGTATGTATGGGCTTGGATGATGTGACCCACGAGAGCCGGCTGAACACAGGCAGCAAGTGTAGTGAGTCTTTTTACCCTTGCTTCTCGTCCCGACCAGGAATCACACTCGATTTTTCTCTACTGTGGGAGAAACACTTTGCTACTGAACTTTACAATAACAGTCATGTCACTCCACCCTTCGACTGCACAACAGCTGAAGTCACCTTTTCAAAGCTTCTCGGCTGTGACCACGTGTTAGTAGTGGCATCAAAGTTACTACAAGTTCCCTTGGGCGTAACCTCGGTTCGTGGGTCATGGAACGCTGGAAATATGCCTGAGTCCGCTGCTGTTTCTTGGACTTGCAGTAAACAACATGTAATACATGTGTGCATAATGACAAATGTTTCGGGACCAAGAATGGACATGGAACGAACATTTGTTATAAAAGGGTCCAGGACGAACGACCATAGATGGGAACTACACAACCATAGACAACCTGCTACATTAACAAATTCATTGCTAAGCTTTATCGCTACAACTGCAATCTCACCTAGGTGCACACACACACACACACACACACACAAATACACACGAGATTTCCTTCTAGCTGTTCCCAATTCTTAACTGGGCATTCGACTCGAAACGCAGGCCATTCGGATTGGTGTTGCTCTTCGCCTAGCCGCCCCCATACTCACCGAACATAGGTGTATTTGCGGCAGGGCGACGGCTGATCAATTCGGACTTCATGGTCTCGTGTGTCACACATCAGAAGGGAAGTATGCTAGACATGAGGAGGTCAGTGACATCATAAAGAGAAGACTCGCCACAGCCCGTTGACCAGCTCAACGGGAACCCCAAGTGCAGAGGTCTGACGGAAATCAAAAGCGTCCTGATGGAGCCACTATGCTACCCTGGAAGGATGGAAAGCAGATTGCCTGGGACTACACCTGTGCTGCCACATTGGCAGACACCTACTTGCCATACTCTGAAGCTGAAGGGGGTGGAGCTGCCAGCCACAATGAGACCCAGAAGACCCGCAAATACGAAGTCCTTCCCCCTTGCTATTACTTCATCCCAATAGGGTCGGAGACCCTTGTATCATGGGGCAAGTGTGCTCTAAAGTTCCTCAAAGAGCTGGGTGAAAAACTCATCATAGAAACCAAGGACCACAGAGCGGCCAGCTTATTCTTTCAGAGACTCAGTGTTGCGATCCAGTGGGGAAATTTCTGCAGCATTCTGGGCACGCGGCCCACTGCCGGGGAGCTGGACGAATTATTCGAGATGTAGCTCTGAGTTGTTATTTATGTTGTCAATGTATTTTGTCAATGTATTTTGTCTTTAAATAAAGCATATATCAAATATAAGGGGTGGTAGGAGAAAATTTTCAAACAGCTTCAGGGAGAACCTTGAGTTTTCCCTGAAGCAGGTTTAAGTTTTTCTCTGAGGATGAGGGTCCCCAGGACAGTTCCAGAGGTGGTACCTCCCTATATATATATATATATATATATAATATATATATATATATATATATATATATATATATATATATATATATATATATATATATATATATATATATATATATATATATGTGTGTGTGTGTGTGTGTGTGTGTGTGTGTGTGTGTGTGTGTGTGTATTTCAATCCAGGTATCTCAAAGTACAAAGAAGACGCTTCTAAAATACCTTTACTCTGATGTCGATATTAATGTAATTACAAATTACCAATGATTAAGTGAAAAATATTAACACGTCTTTTAAAAAATTACATAGAATAGAAACAAAGGAATTAGCCTGAGAAGAAGGGTAATTAAACGGAAATTAAATAATAGAGTTGAGTGACAAGTAATGGAGGGTCGTGGGAAAGGTATGGAGATGTGTGGAGGGAAAGGGAGGGGTGAGGAGTGGAATGGAGGGGCTTGGGAAATGTATGGAGATAAATGGAGTGGAAAGAAGGGGTGTGTAGTGGGATGGAGGCACTTGGAAAATTTATGGAGATAAACGAAGTGGAAGGAAGGGGTGTGGAGTGGAATGAAGGGGCTTGGAAAATGTATGGAGATAAACGGAGTGGAAGGAAGGGGAATGGAGTGGAAGGAAGGGGTATGGATTGGAATGAAGGGGCTTGGGAAAGGTATGGAAATGTGTACAGGAAAAGGAAGGAGTGTGGAGTGAAATGGAGGTTCTTGGGAAAGGTATGGAAATGTGTGGAAGGGAAAGGAGGGGTGTGGAGTAGAATAAAGGTCTTGGGAAAGGTATGAAGATGTGTGGACAAAAATATGGTGTGTTTAAAACTGTAGAGAATGAAAGATATTTTTTGGAGTAGGACAGAATAAAAGGAAGGTAGTGGTGATGGAACAGTAGTAGATAGAAGAAAAGGAAGGTAGTGGTGATGGAACAGTAGTAGACAGAATAAAAGGAAGGTAGTGGTGATGGAACAGTAGTAGACAGAATAAAAGGAAGGTAGTGGTGATGGAACAGTAGTAGACAGAATAAAAGGAAGGTAGTGGTGATGGAACAGTAGTAGACAAAATAAAAGGAAGGTAGTGGTGATGGAACAGTAGTAGACAGAACATATAAAAAAGAGAGAGGAGCTTACGACGACGTTTCGGTCCGACTTGGACCATTTACAAAGTCACACTAACACAAAGAACGAACGAACGAACGAGTTCAGGTAAGATCCCAATGGGATGAGCGGGAAGACGGGATAGACGAAGAGTAGCGCTGGAGAGGAGTGTTCTAAGTCATAGAGATAGAGCCAGGGCTTAACCCAGCAGCTGAGGCGATCGTGGGATAGAGCAGGAGAGATCAGGACTTGGCTGGCGATATGGGCGATGTCGGCAAGCTGTGCAGGCTGCATCATGGTGGTGGATGTGTAGAACTGGTCGGTAAATGGTAGCTGGAGATCGGCGGGAGGCAGGAGGCATACTTCAATATGATTGGTCGTTAAGTATGCAGAGAGGAGACAGGATAATCGGTGATTGTTGGATGAAAACTCTTCATATCTGTGTTCCTGTTTAGTTTTACGTTCTTGTCGTAGAACCATTTTGAAGTCTTCTGAAAGCTTGTTTTGACAATACAGTAAGTTTGATCAAGGTTTTGTCTTTTTCTAAGTCTTCAATTAGTGCTGTTTCAGTGTGGTGAGGGCAGCCAGGAGCAACAGTGTACTTGATACTACCATGACGCATGGAATAGACGGCCTGAGGTGCATATAGAGTCGGGGTGTGAGGATTATATGTGTAGAAAGTGAGGGTTCAGTTGGTCTGAATATTGTTTCCTCTTCCATTTTCAGGTCTTGGAGTATCTTGAGGTGGATTTTCAGGGAGGGAGTGTCTTGGCTTTCTTGGCTTTTGGTGGTTGAGTTGGAGAAGGAGCAGGTGGTTCGTTAGTAGTAGCAGAGGAGGTGGAAGACACATATGGGTCAGGTAAGGTTGCTGATTGGTCCACAGCAGGTCGTGATGTTGGAAGTAGCTGATTGGCTGTTTCTTGGAGATGGAATTTCAGGTGTTGTGACATTGCCAAAATCTTTGGTGAGCTTCATGATATCGGCAGATGGTGGAGAGTCTGGAAAAGTAAAGTTTGGCATATTATTCAATCGGAAGAGCTGGTTAATAACAGTGTTGAAGGAACCTGGTATCACCATATTATGCATGTGTGCATATAGCATACAGTAATGAATTTTCGTAGGTTCACAAGCTGGTGGAGCGGTGGTGGAGGGTTGGGTAGCTTTTAAAAGTTTTGTAGTGTCGTCCTGGAGTTTGGTGATGGCAGCATAAGTAGGTGACTTGGAAGGTGTCTTTTTCTGTTCTGCTTCCTGGGTTTTTCAGAATTTCTCGACGAGTGGGGCACTTGCCGCAAGAGTATGATGATTGTTTTGCAGTTGAGACACTTAAGTGGGGCAGTAGAAGTGCAAGTCTTGGAATCGTGGCCTTCAGACCCGCAGGTAGAGCAGAACTTTTTGTTTTGTGGGGCAGTCTTTGTAGAGTGTAGGTAGAGTAGCAACTCCAGCATTGAGTAATATGATGGTACCTCTCAGCTTCAATATGAGAGGAGTTAATAAAGTAGTAGTATATGGCCAGGCCTTCAGCCATAGCTTGGGCAGTCATTGACACATCTGTAAAAGTGATTTTTAGCATGGAGGAGGCAGTAGGAATCTTGGTGATGCTTTCCACTGAAGCCCAGGAATTTTGTTCTTCAATGGAGGTCTTTAGGTCTACAACAGGTTGTGTGGTAATCAGTTTGTCAAGTCTTTTCAGGAATACAGTCCTTTTAGCCCGTATGGCAGGAGAGGACATGACTTTGAAGCCACTGTCTGATAGAGTGGACAAAGCATAGGAGGTTAGTAACTTTTCAGCCTCAACATCGTCTTCACATACAACAATGAAGGTTTCTTGGGTGTTAGGATGTTATTGATCTTGACATGTAAGTCGCCCTGACGCCACAGCAAGAGCAAGCTTGGATGAGTCATTAACCGTTCCACTGGAAGGTTTAATCTTGATTCTGTTAGAATAATTCATCTTGGTACATGCTTTTAGTTGAGGTAGAGGTTCCTCTCCCCGATGGGGATCGTATGGCCTTGGAGTTGGTGTGTTTTACACAAAGAACAGGTGGAAGGGGTATTTATAGGCAGGCAGACAGGGGAGGGCACAAGAAAGTGGTGGAGGGGTAATAATGGAGGTAGTAGGGGTAGTGGTAGTAGTAGTAGTGGAGTCAGTCATATTCTAGGAAAGGAGCAGTGCAATGAAGCTGGCGGCCCGCATAGGGTAAGGACAAGAACACAGAGGGAGAAAAAATAAAATAAAATAAAGGACAAATACAAGGCAAAAGAAAAGAAAGAAAACACAGAGGAGAAAGGAGAAAGAGGAGAAGGGGGAAGAGATAGAAGGGGAAGGATTCAGGTTAAGTCACGGGTGTTCTGAAGTTTGGAGCATTTAACAATGTAATGGGAGAGGAAAGCATCTACAGAGACAAAGCCATGGCTAAGATTCATACAGGGAAAGTTGTGTATAAGGGAGGATTCAACCAGACGGCGACTGTGAAAGTTGGACGTAGGGTAGACAGTTTTAGCAGAAGACCAATCAATAGGATGACTGTGATCTCTGACATGACAGAAAAGAGCATTATTAGTGTCGACAAGCCTAACACTATTTTTGTGCTCCCTAAGTCTGTCAGAAAGAGATCGGCCAGTTTCTCCCAAGTACTGAAGAGGACAGGATGAGCAAGAAATAGAGTAGACACCAGGAGAATCTATAGAGGGGGGCGAGGTATGAACTAGATTGGTGCGAAGAGTGTTAGTCTGGCGAAAGGTAAATTTGATGTCTAAGGAACGGAGAGAGTTGTTGAGATTAGAGAGACCAGAGATGTAGGGAAGGCAGAGGACAGGAGAGTTCCCAGGAGTAGGGGGTTTAGGAGAGAAGAAAGTCCGTTTGGCACGAGAGAAAGCAGAGTCAATGAAATGGGAAGGGTAGCCAAGACGGGAAAATTAATTACGAAGAGTGGAAATTTCTGCTTCAAGGAACTGAAGATCACAAATGCGGAGAGCACGGAGAAAGAGGGAGATAAGAACACTTTTCTTGACAGAGGAAGCATGATAAGGAAAGTAGTGAATGTACATGTGCGTGTTGTGTGTGTATTGTTCCAGTCACGGTATTGTGCCTTTTTTGTTATTTAGTAGACAGAATAAATGGAAGGTAGTGGTGATGGAACAGTAGTAGACAGAATAAAAGGAAGGTAGTGGTGATGGAACAGTAGTAGACAGAATAAAAGGAAGGTAGTGGTGATGGAACAGTAGTAGACAGAAAAAAAGGAAGGTAGTGGTGATGGAACAGTAGTAGACAGAATAAAAGGAAGGTAGTGGTGATGGAACAGTAGTAGACAGAATAAAAGGAAGGTAGTGGTGATGGAACAGTAGTAGACAATAAAAGGAAGGTAGTGGTGATAGAACAGTAGTAGACAGAATAAAAGGAAGGTAGTGGTGATGGAACAGTAGTAGACAGAATAAAAGGAAGGTAGTGGTGATGGAACAGTAGTAGACAGAATAAAAGGAATGTAGTGGTGATGGAACAGTAGTAGACAGAATAAAAGGAAGGTAGTGGTGATGGAACAGTAGTAGACAGAATAAAAATAAGGTAGTGGTGATGGAACAGGCGCTCGTTCACACACGTTGTTTTAAATATGTCAAAATCCTGGAGTTATTCTCAGACACAGACACACCTAGATACACACACACACAGGTATTATAAACCTCACGGAGCAAGGAGTGAGTGAACTTGTAGCGACCAGTGAAGAGGCGGGGCCAGGTGCTATGACTCGACCCCTGCATCCACATAAAGGTGAGCACATATAATTGAGTACACACACACACGACAACAATTTGCAAGGAAGCTGAGGAAAGGTTTATACCCAAGAGAAACAGAAACAACGAAAAAGCCAGGATGAGCCCTTGTTTCACCCAAAGGTGCAGGGAGGCCAAAACCAAGTGTGCCGGGGAATGGAAGAAGTATAGAAGGCAAAGAACCCAGGAAAATAAGGAGAGCAGTCGCAGAGCCAGGAATGAATATGCACAGGTAAGAAGGGAGGCTCAACGACAGTATGAGAATGGCATAGCAGCGAAAGCCAAATCTGACCCGAAGCTGTTGTACAGTCACATCAGGAGGAGAACAACAGTCAAGGACCAGGTGATCAGGCTGAGGAAGGAAGGAGGGGAGGTCACAAGAAATAACCACGAAGTGTGTGAGGAGCCTAACATGAGATTCAAAGAGGTGTTCACAGAGGAGATAGAAGGGCCTCCAGAAAGGAGGAGAGGTAGGGTACACCATCAGGTGCTGGACACAATACACACAACTGAGGAGGAAGTGAAGAGGCTACTAAGCGAGCTGTATACCTCAAAGGCGATGGGGCCGGATAACATCTCTCCATGGGTCCTGAGAGAGGGAGCAGAGGAGCTGTGTGTACCCCTACCTGAGGTATGAAAGACAGCAAATGTAGTTCCAATTTTTAAAAAAGGAGACAGGAACTTAGCACTAAACTACAGACCAGTGTCACTGACATGTATAGTATGCAAGGTCAAGGAGAAGATTATCAGGAGAAGAGTGGTGGAGCACCTAGAAAGGAATGAGCTTATCAACGACGGCCAACACGGTTTCAGGGACGGGAAATCCTGTGTCACAAACCTACTGGAGTTCTATGACAGGGTGACAGCAGTAAGACAAGAGAGAAAGGGGTGGGTAGATTGCATATTCCTGGACTGTAAGAAGGCGTTTGACACAGTTCCACACAAGAGATTAGTGCAGAAGCTGGAGGACCAGGCAGGGATAACAGGGAAGGCACTACAATGGATCAGGGAATACCTGTCAGGAAGACAGCAGCGAGTCATGGTACGTGGCGAGGTGTCAGAGTGGGCGCCGGTGACGAGTGGGGTTCCACAGGGGTCAGTCCTAGGACCGGTGCTGATTCTGGTATTTGTGAACGACATGACGGAAGGAATAGAATCCGAAGTGTCCCTGTTTGCAGATGATGTGAAGTTGATGAGAAGAATTCAATCGGACGAGAACCAGACAGAACTACAAAGGGATCTGGACAGGCTGCAAGCCTGGTCCAGCAATTGGCTCCTGGAGTTCAACCCCACCAAGTGCAAAGTCATGAAGATTGGGGATGGGCAAAGAAGACCGCAAACGGAGTACAGTCTAGGGGGCCAGAGACTACAAACCTCAATCAAGGAAAAAGATCTTGGGGTGAGTATAACACCAGGCACATCTCCTGAGGCGCACATCAACCAAATCACTGCTGCAGCATATGGGCGCCTAGCAAACCTAAGAACAGCATTCCGACATCTTAATAAAGAATCGTTCAGGACCCTGTACACTGTGTACGTTAGGCCCATACTGGAGTATGCAGCACCAGTTTGGAACCCACATCTAGTCAAGCTAAGGGGTATGTCCTCCGAGGAGAGGTTAAGGGAAATCGACCTGACGACACTGGAGGACAGGAGAGACGCATGATAACGACATATAAGATACTGAGAGGAATTAACAAGGTGGAAGACAGAATGTTCAGAGATGGGACACAGCAACAAGGGGACACAGTTGGAAGTTGAAGACTCAGATGAATCACAGGGATGTTAGGAAGTATTTCTTCAGTCACAGAGTGGTCGGGAAGTGGAATAGTTTGGGAAGCGATGTAGTGGAGGCAGGTTGCGATGTAGTGGAGGCAGGTTCCATACATAGCTTTAAGAAGAGGTATGATAAAGCTCATGGCGCAGGGAGAGTGACCCAGTAGCGGCCAGTGAAGAGGCGGGGCCAGGAGCTATGTATCGACCCCTGCAACCACAACTAGGCGAGCACAACTAGGTGAGTACACACACACACACACACACACACACACGAGATCACACCCCGCCCCCTCCTCCCATCCACTCAGTTCGGTCAGTATGGCCACAACAACGTCTTCTCAATTCAATAAACAACTCACCATTCCCTCACTGATCCAAGCAAAATAAGCTAGTCACATAAAACACCAAACATCAATACACAGCAGCACTTTTACGAGTTCACAGAATGATACAATTTGATCAACTTCATTAAACATTCAGCATAAGACTAACTCCTACACGGATCATCCAGTTTGAACAATGGACTCGAGAATTTCAACAGGAATATTCGCTTGGGCCTTCCCATGGTATCAAAGAGAAGTATTGGTAATTTGATCTTGGCAGCGAGGGAATGATAGACAAAGGGAATGATGGAGAAGGGAAGGAGAGAGGATGAAAGGACAGACGTACTGATAGAAAGAAGAGGAGAGAGAGGGAGAAGGAAGCGTGCAAGGACACAAGTAGAAAAAAACATGGGAAGAGAGAGAGGCACAACGAGAAACTGTTGTGAAGATTGATAAAACCTTTCGCTCTATACTGACGTTATCTTTTAATAAAACTAAACATTTTCTGCAAGCTACTGCTGCAGTTTATGTCAGAATAGAAAATCAGGATAGTAAAGTTGAAGGCTCTCTCACCACCCTCTTCTCTTTTCGGCACACACTGTCAGCAAACAAATTAAGTGTAAAAATCCCCTTTAAATACCATTACGGAAAAAGCATGCATGAACTAGACAGGGTAAATGTTGAACAAGAGATTAACATTATAATACTAAAGCTACTACTGCCGAGCGAGGTATTACGTGATAAACCGCCTCAACTGTTTTTTCCTGATAAAATAATGTACTGCTGCCATTGCTTTATATAATTATTACCGTTACTGCTGCTGCTACTATTACTACTACTACTACTTTATACTACTATAACTACTATGGCTTCTACTACTGCTACCTTATTCTGCTGCTTCCACTGCAAGTACTTTACTACGACAATATAATGAAAATGACTTTATAGCCCAAAAGTGCATGGATGACGTTAAGTAGTGAACACGATTTGAAAACAAACACACACACACACACACACACACACACACACACACACACACTCACTAGATCAACAAGTATTACAACTTTAACATCGTAACACTATTTGAGCCCCAAATTTGAGTTAGGTGTAGGGCAAGTTAGCCCCTTGCAACACTCCATATTTATCGTGCTATAACTTCTGTGTGCTTGGGCTACAGGGAATTAATTGTAAAGTACCAATTTTAATCAATATTAGAGAGCAAGCACATTCTCTCCCCTCACCACTGCCAGATTCCGGCAGGAAGGTAGCGGATCTAATTATATTTTATTTCATAAAACACTAAACCCATGTGGGTCTAACTACGGTACGGGGGAGGTTAGAACCCATAGCAAGTGAGTAGTAAAACTCCAGGGCAGTGCGCAAGCCACTGGGCCACCTGGCTGCAATAAGATTTATCAAACTAGGTACATTTATACGACTCACTCGCCATGGGTTCTAACCCCACCCGTACAGTGATTTGTTTGTTCTAACCCCACCCGTACAGTAGTTTGTTTGCTTCTAACCCACCCGTACAGTAGTTTGTTTGTTCTAACCCCACCCGTACAGTAGTTTGTTTGTTCTAACCCCACCCGTACAGTAGTTTGTTTGTTCTAACCCCACCCGTACAGTAGTTTGTTTGTTCTAACCCCACCCGTACAGTTGTTTGTTCTAACCCCACCCGTACAGTAGTTTGTTCTAACCCCACCCAGTGTTGTTCTAACACTAATAGTTTGTTTGTTCTAACCCACCCGTACAGTAGTTTGTTTGTTCTAACCCCACCCGTACAGTGTTGTTTGTTCTAACCCCCCATCCCGTACAGTTGTTTGTTCTAACCCACCCGTACAGTAGTTTGTTCTAACCCCACCCGTACAGTAGTTTGTTCTAACACCACCCGTACAATAGTTTGTTTGTTCTAACCCCACCCGTACAGTAGTTTGTTTGTTCTAACCCCACCCGTACAGTAGTTTGTTTGTTCTAACACTTCTAACCCCGACAGTTTGTTTGTTCTAACACCACCCGTACAGTAGTTTGTTCTAACACCACCCGTACAGTAGTTTGTTTGTTCTAACACCACCCGTACAGTAGTTTGTTTGTTCTAACCCCACCCGTACAGGTTTTTTTCTAACCACCGTACGTGTTGTTCTAACCCACCGTACCTCCAGTACAGTAGTTTGTTTGTTCTAACCCCACCCGTACAGTTGTTTGTTCTAACCCCACCCGTACAGTTGTTTGTTCTAACCCCACCCGTACAGTAGTTTGTTTACACGTCATTGTTTGTTCTAACCCCACCCGTACAGTTGTTTGTTCTAACCCCGACAGTTGTTCTAACCCACCGTACAGTTGTTTGTTCTAACCCCACCCGTACAGTGTTCTAACCCACCCGTCTGTTTGTTCTAACCCCACCCGTACAGTTGTTTGTTCTAACCCCACCCGTACAGTTGTTTGTTCTAACCCCACCCGTACAGTTGTTTGTTCTAACCCACCCGTACAGTTGTTTGTTCTAACCACCCTCACTACCCCGTACAGTTGTTTGTTCTAACCCCACCCGTACAGTGTTGTTTACCCCGTTTGTTCTAACCCACCCGTACAGTTGTTTGTTCTAACCCCACCCGTACAGTTGTTTGTTCTAACCCCACCCGTACAGTTGTTTGTTCTAACCCACCACGTGTTTGTTCTAACCACCCGTACAGTTGTTTGTTCTAACCCCACCCGTACAGTTGTTTGTTCTAACCCCACCCGTACAGTTGTTTGTTCTAACCCCACCCGTACAGTTGTTTGTTCTAACCCCACCCGTACAGTTGTTTGTTCTAACCCCACCGTACAGTTGTTTGTTCTAACCCCACCCGTACAGTAGTTTGTTTACAATCGTGTTATTGCTATTCCGTGAGTCGTGTGGGTCACTGAACACAAGGAGTTTAGCAGACTTGATCTTCCGTCCGTTTATCTCTGCCTTGTTTCTGACCTGTCAGGCTGTTAGTGATCACCGGAGCAATATTGTGTGTACACCAACAACTGTTAATTCTGCCACTGACAGAAATTATAATTAACTAATTAACTCAAAAATTATCAAAGTTTCTTAGGGTTCTATATACTTGTGCTGGAAGTATCACCTCACTAAGGAATCAGTCACTAAGAAATCACCTCACTAAGGAGTCAGTCACTAAGAAATCACCTCACTAAGGAATCAATCACTAAGAAATCACCTCACTAAGGAGTCAGTCACTAAGAAATCACCTCACTAAGGAATCAATCACTAAGAAATCACCTCACTAAGGAATCAGTCACTAAGAAATCACCTCACTAAGGAGTCAGTCACTAAGAAATCACCTCACTAAGGAATCAATCACTAAGAAATCAACTCACTAAGGAATCAGTCACTAAGAAATTAACTCACTAAGGTGTCAATCACTAAGAAATTAACTCACTAAGGAGTCAGTCACTAAAAAATCACCTCACTAAGGAATCAATCACTAAGGAGTCAGCACACATAAAGCTGACTGAGGAGCAATGCGACAGAACGAAACTCACATCAATCAACTAAAGGTTAAGTCTTGTGACGAACACCTAGATTATTATAAATAATCACACAAGCGTGCTAGAGCATGCATGCACGCGCTGCCAAATACGCAAGCACGCGCGCACATACACATGCAAGATTAGCAATTTCGCAATAGTATTCAGGAATTTGAATAAAAAAATTCTTGAGAACCTATATACAATATAATAATATGTGAAGGCAATGAATGAGTAATGAATAAAAGAATATTCAGAACCTTATATAAATATATGTGAAGCCAATGAGCGAGTACGCAGCCCCAGCGCAGAGCCCACACCTGGTCAACACTTGCAACCAGGCTAATGGTTTAGAAAGACACGTGAGCAAACACTAGGACATATTTATTTGAAAATGTTTCGGTCCTGGGACCTTGATCACTTCTAACAGAAGTGAATAAGGTCCCAGGACCGAAACCTGTTCTAATAAATATGTCCTAGTATTTGTTCACGAGTCTTTCTAAACTAATTTGTGGGTATCTATTACCAAGTTTTATACCCAACCAGGCCAGTACTAGAACTGAGAGGAATACACTGTAAAGAGAAGCAACTGAACCTGAATACCTTGGTGGAAAGAAAGACAAGGGGAAACATGATTACTACATACAAAGTCTTAAGAGGAATTGACAGAGCAGATAGGGACGGACTTGTTTGAATTAAAAAGACCAGGATCAAGGGGCCCAGGATCAAGGGGCCACAAGTGAAAAATGAAAACACAGATGAGTTATAGGGATGAAAGAAATTATTTCTTTAGTCTCAGGATGGTTGAAAAGTGAAACGACTTGGATGGGGCAGTGGTGGAGGCGAAGGCAAACTTAGTAATGGGGCAGTGGAGGAGGCGAAGGCAAACTTAGTGATGGGGCAGTGGTGGAGGCGAAGGTAAACTTAGTACACTTGAGTATATATATGATAAGGCCCAAGAGGACTAAAATTTGTGACACCGATCGAAGTAGTTTAGAAAGAGGGTCCAGGAGCCGAGTCACAACCCCAGAGAACACAAATCGGTGAGCGCTCAAACACACACACAGCGACCAGCGAAGAGGCGGGGCCAGGAGCAGTGATTCAACCCCTACAACCATAAATAGGTGAGTACAAATAGATGAGTACACACACACACACTACCAAATTACTCTCTATTCCTTCCACCAGTAAATTGCATTCATAACTATAGGCGAAACGGATTCTCAGGCAAATACGCAGACACACACACACACACACACACACACCAAGTTCAACCCCACCAAGTGCAAAGTCATGAAGATTGGGGATGGGCAAAGAAGACCGCAGACGGAGTACAGTCTAGGGGGCCAGAGACTTCAAACCTCAATCAAGGAAAAATATCTTGAGATGAGTATAACACCAGGCACATCTCCTGAGGCGCACATCAACCAAATAACTGCTGCAGCATATGGGCGCCTAGCAAACCTAAGAACAGCATTCCGACATCTTAATAAAGAATCGTTCAGGACCCTGTACACTGTGTACGTTAGGCCCATACTGGAGTATGCAGCACCAGTTTGGAACCCACATCTAGCCAAGCACGTAAAGAAGCTAGAGAAAGTTCAAAGGTTTGCAACAAGACTAGTCCCGGAGCTAAGGGGTATGTCCTACGAGGAGAGGTTAAAGGAAATCGACCTGACGACACTGGAGGACAGGAGAGATAGGGGGGACATGATAACGACATATAAGATACTGAGAGGAATAGACAAGGTGGACAGAGACAGAATGTTCCACAGATGGGACACAGCAACAAGGGGACACAGTTGGAAGTTGAAGACTCAAATGAATCACAGGGATGTTAGGAAGTATTTCTTCAGTCATAGAGTGGTTGGGAAATGGAATAGCTTGGGAATGTAGTGGAGGCAGGTTCCATACATAGCTTTAATGAGAGGTATGATAAAGCTCATGGAGCAGGGAGAGTGACCCAGTAGCGGCCATTGAAGAGGCGGGGCCAGGAGCTATGACTCGACCCCTGCAACCACAACTAGGTGAGTACAACTATGTGAGTACACACACACACACACACACACAAACACACACACACACACACACACACATACACAAAGTAATGGGATGAAGTGACACAGAAAACAACACTGCAAGAGATAGTAAGATTGTGTGGGAAAACTACATATAAAATATTACTTATTGAATGTTGTGACAGGGAAATAGAGCAACGGGAGTCTCTGCAAGGCGACTCAGATGGTGTTGCAATCACCATCAACATGCTCCCAGAGCGGGGAAGAAATACCCGGCAGATTATCTCACAATGCAAGTATAAATGTCAATGTGGTTGTGATGGTGTTGGTGGTGTGGTGGTTCTAAAGTGTTGGTGGTGTGGTGGTTCTAAAGTGTTGGTGGTGTGGTGGTTCTGAAGTGTTGGTGAAGTGGTGATTCTGAAGTGCTGGTGAGGTGGTGGTTCTTAAGTGCTGTTGATGATATGGTAGTTCTGAAGTGTTGGATCTAATGTGGTGTTGGTGAAGTGGAGGTTCTAAAGTGGTGGTGAGGTGGTGGTTTTAAGTGGTGTTGGTTCTGAAGTGTTGGTGAGGTGTTGGTTCTGAAGTGTTGGTGAGGTGTTGGTTCTGAAGTGTTGGTGAGGTGGTGGCTCATAAGTGGTGTTGGTGAGGTGGTGGCTCATAAGTGGTGTTGGTGAGGTGGTGGCTCATAAGTGGTGTTGGTGAGGTGGTGGCTCATAAGTGGTGTTGGTGAGGTGGTGGCTCATAAGTGGTGTTGGTGAGGTGGTGGTTCTGAAATGGTGTTGGTGAGGTAGTAGTTCCGAAATAGTGTTGGTGAGGTGGTGGTTCTTAAGTGGTGTTGGTTAGGTGGTAGTTCTTAAGTGGTTTTGTTGGTGAGGTGGTGGTTCTTAAGTGGTGTTGGTGAGGCGGTGGTTCTCATGTGTTGGTGTTAAAGGTGACAGACAGAGGACAGCGCCTTGGTTAATCTCTGTGTTGTGTGTAATCTTGCGTCAGGTTGGCTGAACAATCCATTACTTGCACACATCACATCATTTACTACATTCCGCTTTAGTGTCCCAAGTAAGCGTCGTTCACTGGCTGGCCAAGCTCACTGCCTCAAGAAGTTGACCAATACACAAAAAAATGTATCTATACAGTTTTTTAAATTCACCATATTATTATTATTACAGTGGTACCCCGGTTTACGATGGTCTCCAAACTCGCCCTTTTATGTAAGTTTATTTTTTTAAACGCTTTTGTAAGTGTATTTTTGGGGGTCTAAAAGGACTAGTCTATTTTACATTATTCCTTAAGGGGATAAATTCGTTTGGTAATGGCACTTCAACAGCATTCTGGAACAAAAAAATATCGTAAACCGGGGTACCACTGTATTATAATTAATATTGCTGCTGCTATTAACTGCTCCTCCACCTCCTCCTGTTCCTGCAGCTGGTGCTGTTGATTCTGCTTTGGAGATCTATATATATATATATATATATATATATATATATATATATATATATATATATATATATATATATATGTCGTGCCGATTAGGTAAAAATTGCAATTTTGGCTTAAATAGCAACGCTCACCTTGCCATATAAGACAAGTGAAAATTTGTGTATGCAATAATTTCGCCAAAATCATTCTGAACATAACGAAAAAATATATTTCATTGTGTTTGTTTATTATTAAATTAATGTTAACGTATCTAAAATATATTTAGTTGGGTTAGGCTAAATTAAATTGCGCTTGTTGTAATAAGGTTAGGTAGGTTTTCAAAGTTTCTCTTGGTACAAAATTATAAATTCTTACATTAACATAAATGAAAAATATATCTTTAAACGTATAAGAGAAAATTTTAGAAAGGACTTAATTTTAGATGAGTTCTTGCTAATTGACCAGTTTTACCTAATCGGCACGACTATATATATATATATATATATATATATATATATATATATATATATATATATATACAGTGGTACCCCGGTTTACGATGGTCTCCAAACTCGCCCTTTTATGTAAGTTTATTTTTTAAACGCTTTTGTAAGTGTATTTTTGGGGGTCTAAAAGGACTAGTCTATTTTACATTATTCCTTAAGGGGATAAATTCGTTTGGTAATGGCACTTCAACAGCATTCTGGAACAAAAAAATATCGTAAACCGGGGTACCACTGTATATATATATGTCGTACCTAATAGGTAAAACTTTAAACTTTCTACTGTGATGAAGAATAAAAAAAAATAAAGAGGATATTTCTTCACTTACTTTCTGTTTGTGTGAACAAAGTTGCACAACATTTATAAAGTAAATAAGAAAACCCATTTACAAAGTGTGCTGGATAATTCTGATAAGACAAAATTTTAGTTTAAAAATAGATACACAGGAAGGAGAAAACAAACATGAACTATTTTACCGACAAGATGAAAATTAGCCACATGTGTAACATCTGGGTGTCTTTATTGTAGACGTTTCGCCCTCCAGTGGCTTTATCAATACAAATTCTAGAACAAAACTTAAAGACAGTAGAACTATATACAAAAGATGAGGTAATCAGTCCCTCAGTCTTTTAGTTGGTGTGTTCAACACCTGCGAAACGTCTACAATAAAGATACCCAGATGTTGCACATGTGTTTAATTTTCTTCTTTTATGATGAACACGTTTAGTAAAAACACAATTTTCTTTAAATCTTTTTCTTTATAACTATCCTGTATGCTGCATCTCAGAAAAATAACTGCGTCAACATAAGAAAGAAGGAACACTGCAGCAGGCCTACTGGCCCATGCAAGGCAAGTCCAATTCACTCACCGGCTTAAGCCAATGCCTTAAGGTAGTAGGTCAGGTCCCATTCCCTAAGGAGGGAGCACGGCAACTGACCTAGTAGCACAAGCTAGTCAGATCCAACTCACACCCACCCGCACCCACTCTTGTATTTATCTAACCTATTTTTAAAACTACACAACGTCTTAGCTTCTATGACGGTACTCGGGAGTTTGTTCCACTCATTCACAACTCTATTACCAAACCAGTGCTTTCCTATATCCTTCCAGAATCTGAATTTTTCCAACTTAAATCCATTGTTGCGAGTCCTGTCTAGGCTAGATATTTTTAGCAGGCTATTTACATTTCCTTTATTAATTCCTGTTTTCCATTTATACACCTCAATCATTTCCTCCCTAATTCTACGCCTTTCTAGAGAGTGCAGATTCAGGGCCCTCAGTCTATCCTCATAGGGAAGATTTCTGATACATGGGATCAACTTTGTCATCCTCCTGTGTACGTTTTCCAGTGCATTTATATCCATTCTGTAATACGGTAACCAGAACTGTGCAGCATAATCTAAATGAGGCCTTACCAAAGATATATAGAGTTGAAGAACAACCTGAGAACTTCCATTATTTATACTTCTTGATATGAAGCCAAGGATTCTGTTAGCTTTATTGCGAACACTTATGCACTGTTGTCTTGGTTTCAGATTACTGCTAACCAGAACTCCTAAATCCTTTTCGCAATCAGTAATATTAAGATCTACATTATTTAATTTATATGTGGCATGGTTATTGTCCTGTTCAACATTTAGAACTTTGCATTTGTTTATTTTAAACTGCATCTGCCACTTCTCCGACCACTGCATCAGTCTATTCAAATCATCCTAGAGTGCTCTAATGTCCTCATTATAATGAATTGGACGGCCTATTTTGGTGTCATCAGCAAATTTGCTTATGTTGCTATTTATTCCCTCATCTATGTCGTTTATGTAAATTGTGAACAACAAGGGGCCCAATACTGATCCCTGTGGAACACCGCTTGAGACGTGCCCCCATTCTGATTTCTCCCCATTTATGCAAACTCTCTGCTGCCTATTTGTCAACCATGCCTCTACCCAGGAAATTTTTTTTCCTCCTATTCCGTGTGCCTTAAGTTTCCTCAATAGCCTCTGTGGAACTAACTCTATCGAAAGCCTTACTGAAGTCCATATACACAATATCATATTCACTACCATGATCTACCTCCTCAAATACCTCAGTGAAAAAAGTTAGTAAATTCGTAAGACAGGAACGCCCCTTTGTAAAACCGTGCTGAGATTCATTAATCTATTTATGCCTTTCAAGATGGCTACGAATTGCCTCTGCAATTATTGATTCCATAAATTTTCCCACTAAGGAGGTAAGACTTATTGGTCTATAGTTCGAAGCTAAGGACCTGTCACCTGCCTTGTAAATAGATATTACATTACGTTTGTAGTAATATATTGAAAAGATTAGCCAAAGGTATGCTTATTTCCCCTTTACATTCCTTTAAAAGCCTGCAAACAGTTCATCATGGCCTGGGGATTTGTTAGGTTTTAATTTCTCTATTTGTCTGAGGACCATGTCACTAGTTATCTCAATCGTGCATAGTTTATTATCGTCCTGTTCTACATAATTTATTATTTCTGGAAATTCGCTAGTATGTATCTTCCTGAGTAAAAACTGAGAGGAAGTATGTGTTGAAAAGTTCACACATATCCTTATCACTGTCAGTGTGTGTGTGTGTGTGTGTGTGTGTGTGTGTGTGTGTGTGCGTGTTAAACCAGAAGTGTAAGTGCCCCTCTGTAAGCTTCCTGATATCCTGGAGAGGATATCGTTTCCTCCACATAAATATATCATTTTTTCCATCCCTGCTCTTGCTAACGGGAATATCACCAGATTTCACCAGGTTTTGCTTGTGTCCTGTCCTCTCTCACCAGGCACTAAGAAATTTCACCAATTAATGAAATCTGGTGGGGAATTTCAGTACATGACCGAGGCTGGCAGTTCGGTACTGTACGGTATTTTTTGTTTTTCGTACCTGAAAAGTACCGTACCGTACTTGAGGAAAATATTGTTCAGTAGTTTTGTACCGTACTTTTTAACAAAAAATACGAGAGTACCATATCGAATTCTGTACCGTACCGTTCTACCAGCTCTGCCTTTTTTACCATTTCACACTTCTCAATTCCTTCTCCCTATTACTTTATCCCCTCTTTCCTTTCGCTATACCTCTCATCCCTCTCCCCACCTTTAATAGATATCTATTCCTTCTCCCCATTACTTTATCCCCTGTTTCCATTCGCCATGCCTCTCCTTCCCTCTCCCCACCTTTAACAAGATATCGACAGTAAAAGAGAGAGAGAGAGAGAGAGAGAGAGAGAGAGAGAGAGAGAGAGAGAGAGAGAGAGAGAGAGAGAGAGAGAGAGAGAGAGAGAGAGAGAAGACTGTACTCGCCGTGTTGTGTATGCAGGGGGCGAGTATCAGCTCCTAGACCAGCCTCTTAACTCGCAAATCGACCGTCAATTTACAAGTTCTGGTCACTTGGTCTCTATCATACCTGGCCTACAAACCGTTCATGGAATCTGCCTCTATCGCCTCCTCATCCAAAACATTCCACTTGTTAGCTTTTGACATCTGATTAATCCATGTTTTTCTTTCAGCTGTGTCACTTGCCCTTGTCACTCGTAATGTAGGTCTTCCTGTCTGCACAGTTCAGCTCTAAAAAAATATGTTGTACGTCGTTATCATGTCTACCCCTGTCCTATCTTCCACGAGTGCTGGTTCTATTCCTTGAGACTTTCTTCACAGTTCAACCCTCTCAGTTTGAGAATCAATATAGTTGCAAACCTCTACACCTTCCATATATTGCCAACAAGCTTCCTCAATTATTATGCTTATTACTGTCTGAAAATATGTATTGAACAAGTCTTCCAGAGCTTTAAAATAACTCTTAATCTTGGTTTTAAGTCCATCACAGAATCTCTTGTTTTTCAGAACTTTGTCAAGACAAAGAGATAATACTGCAAAGTTTCTTAGTTTGATGCCTCTCCTGGGGAGGCGTAAACCCGTAAGGTTCATACAATGTCTGACAAATGGGAGGTAATCATGTTCGATTCACGTAAGGATCAAGAGTCCTCTGTGGGCATCAAGGCACACCCTTTGATGGATATAAGTAGCATTATTTGGCTTTGTTAGGTTATTCTATATAATTTATCACATGTATGCTTATATATATATATATATATATATATATATATATATATATATATATATATATATATATATATATATATATATATATATATATATAAGAGGAACATATGGAGAGAGGTACGTATATCAAGCATACTCCAGGTCCAGCACGTGCTGTATTCATATACTGTATGCCTTCAGAGCTATTGTAAAAATTTATAATACTTTCTATAAAATCATTTGCAGAAGTGCTAAATATAGGTTAAGTTATGTTATGGTGTATAGTGTGGAGAAGGACGGATGGTTATGTGAAGACATCTGTATGATCAACTGACCTTGCACGTGCTGACCTTGCATGCTGACCGGAGTATGCTTGATATACGTACCACTCTCCATATGTTCCCTCTTATGATTACTCCCAGATCTTACCATTACTTGTGTATACCCTACGGTAGATGGCGAAAGTGAAGGAGGCTGAGGAGGAGCGAAAGATTGATTGATGGATGGAGGGAAGATATTACAGGAGAGAGGGTATCAAAGTTCAAGGTTAGGGGAGGGAGGGAGGGAGGGAGGATGGTCAGGGTGCCAACTTCAAGCACACGAAAAATCGAGGTCAGACCTGACGGTCATGGGATGGGGTGGGTGCCAAAGGTCAAGGTTACGGGGGGAAGCAGTCAAAGTTCAAGGACACTGTGGTCAGATGATCACGTCATCAGTAAGGTCAGTTTCAAAATATGAAAAGTGAAGGTCAGGGAATCAGAGGTTGTGAAGGTGTAGAGATCACCTTTAACCTTGTTCCGGACAGCGTGCACGGATAATTTCACTCGTGCACCACCTGGGAGTTGCTTGGGGAAGTTCACTCTGGCCCACTCGTGCACACGGAAGTTCTCTCTGGAACATTGGTGCACTCTATCAAAAAGCCGACTAAGCAAAATCTTTCTAACTATATTCTACCATTTGGTCGAAATGGAAAAGTTTCACTCATTTTTATTAGTTTCATTGATCTTGAGAGGAAACCAGGCTGTAAAAGTGTGTCTCCGGACGGAGGATCGAACCTACGTTACTCTCCACGCAGTATCACCTTAATCTCTTAATTTTGAACTATCCTTCCCATCTTGGATCAAACTTGACTGTCATCTGTTTCTCGGGTGCTGTATTGTCTCTACGGGTTTAGCGCTTTCCTATAAATATAAAACAATAATACTGAACATCAAACAAATACACACATGATAACAATAGACCGTAGATACTATAAAATAAAGTTGAAGTTAATAATAGATACTTCATCAAAATGTTGGAATTAGGAAAAAATTGCAGAAGAGTCAAGAAATTAATCAGTGAACAGAAATGAAGGGAAGGCAATTCAGTGGTGGGGTCAGACAACACAGCAGCGGGCTGAGAGGGGGAGAGAGAGAGGGATTCAGTGGTGGGGTCAGACAAACAGCAGCAGGCTGAGAGGGGAAGAGAGAGAGGGATTCAGTGGTGGGGTCAGACAACACAGCAGCAGGCTGAGAGGGAGAGAGAGGGATTCAGTGGTGGGGTCAGACAACACAGCAGCAGCTGAGAGGGAAGAGAGAGAGGATTCAGTGGTGGGGTCAGACAACACAGCAGCAGGCTGAGAGGGGAAGAGAGAGAGGGATTCAGTGGTGGGGTCAGACAACACAGCAGCAGGCTGAGAGGGGAAGAGAGAGAGGGATTCAGTGGTGGGGTCAGACAACACAGCAGCGGGCTGAGAGGGGGAGAGAGAGAGGGATTCAGTGGTGGGGTCAGACAACACAGCAGCGGGCTGAGAGGGGAAGAGAGAGAGGGATTCAGTGGTGGGGTCAGACAACACAGCAGCAGGCTGAGAGGGAGAGAGAGAGGATTCAGTGGTGGGGTCAGACAACACAGCAGCAGCTGAGAGGGGAAGAGAGAGAGGGATTCAGTGGTGGGGTCAGACAACACAGCAGCAGGCTGAGAGGGGAGAGAGAGGATTCAGTGGTGGGGTCAGACAACACAGCAGCAGGCTGAGAGGGGAAGAGAGAGAGGGATTCAGTGGTGGGGTCAGACAACACAGCAGCAGGCTGAGAGGGGAAGAGAGAGAGGGATTCAGTGGTGGGGTCAGACAACACAGCAGCGGCTGAGAGGGGAGAGAGGGAGATTCAGTGGTGGGGTCAGACAACACAGCAGCAGACATAGAGGGGAGAGAGGTGATTCAGTGGTGGGGTCAGACAACACAGCAGCAGACAGAGAGGGGGAGAGAGGTGATTCAGTGGTGAGGGTCAGACAACACAGCAGCAGACATAGAGGGGGAGAGAGGGTGATTCAGTGGTGGGGGTCAGACAACACAGCAGCAGACAGAGAGGGGGAGAGAGGGTGATTCAGTGGTGGGGTCAGACAACACAGCAGCAGACAGAGAGGGGGAGAGGGTGATTCAGTGGTGGGGTCAGACAACACAGCAGCAGACAGAGATGGGAGAGAGGGGATTCAGTGGTGGGGTCAGACAACACAGCAGCAGACAGAGATGGGGAGAGAGGGAGATTCAGTGGTGGGGTCAGACAACACAGCAGCAGACAGAGAGGGGGAGAGAGGGTGATTCAGTGGTGGGGGTCAGACAACACAGCAGCAGACAGAGAGGAGGGGAAAGGGAGGGATGGAGGAAGAGGGGGATTAAGGAGGGGGAAGAAAGAGGGGAAGGAGAAGCGGGAATATAATAAATATTTCAGCCCTCTTCCCCAGACACCAAAGTGGTGGTATTTTTCTTGCTCTTTCTTTTTCTTCTTCGTTTTCGTATTTTCTCCTCGTTTTAATCTTTTTATCTTATTCTCTTCTTATCTTCTTACTCCTACACATTTTCCAATAAAAAAGACACGAAATAATTGATATTGCATCTCTAGTAAGTATTTTATATATGATAAAAATGCCATGATTATGATAACACGAAAAGTTAGTATTTAAGAGAGAATTTCTCCCATTATCTCTAAAAGTATCTCTTCTACTTATCGTTAAAGTTATCTCTGCCTATCGTAGCCTCACCAATCTTCTCTTTCAACGTACCTGCAAAAGAAAGAATTAAGTGCATTAATAATCAAAACGTAATGCATCTTTACAACAATTTAATTATATCTTAGCTCATTAATAAATTTATTGAAATTTATATAATAATTGTAATAATGTCATCACGAGCAATATCCTCATTACGGAACAAAAACTGAGAGATGTATTATTTCCTCAGCATGTATACGAGTATAACGAAGTATGAATACAAATACACGCATATACATTAATGCAACAACGGAACTAGTGGTATTAATGCAATTAACAAACTGCGGCTGGCTGAGGATCAAACCAGTGTTATTTAGCCGCCTCATGAGAAGCAAGTAAAAATTCACGACGCTCTAACCACTGGGCCTTACAATCATTCCAACATGATATTAGAAGGATTGTATGGTCCAATGGCTTTATAAAGAGTCGTTAATTTTAACTTGCTTCCCATGAGGCGGGCTAAAATAACACAGGTTCGATCCTCGGCCAGCCGCAGTTTGTTAAATGCACATATTTGACGTACCGAATAGGTAAAACTTGCTATTTTGGCTTAAATAGCAACGCTTTTCTTGCCGAATAAGGCAAGCGAAAATTTATGTATGCAATAATTTGGCAAAAAATCATTCTGAACCTAACTAAAAAAAATATTTCAGTGTTTGTTTATTATTAAATTATTGTAAAAGTATCTAAAATATATTTAGTTGGATTAGGCTAAATTAAATTGCGCTTGTTATAATAAGGTTAAGTAAATTTTCTAAGGTTCTTTAGGAACAAAATTATTATTTTTTACATTAACATAAATTAAATAAATATATATGTATTAGAG
>WNWK01000279.1:527500-540000 GCA_009830355.1 Cherax destructor
ATGTTTTCTGCGGCCCATTTAAAGATTTGGTTGATATTCGCTTGGAGACTTGCGGTGTCTTCGATGGATGATACTGTCATGCAAATTCGGGTATCATCGACAAAGACACAGTGCTGTGGCTTACATCTCTGTGTATGTCAGATATGAGGATGTGGAACAGGATGGGAGCGAGTACTGTGTTTTGTGGAACAGAGCTTTTTATTGTAGCCGCCGCTGAGTTTACTCCGTTTACTATTACTCTTTGTGTTCTATTAGTTAGGAAGTTATAGATATATTTACCAACTTTTCTTGTTATTCCTTTATCACGCACTTGTGTGCTATTACACTACGATCGCACTTGTCAAAGACTTTCGCAAAGTCTGTGTATACTACATTGCATTATATCTGTCCTCATAGTATCCAAGACCATGTCATAGTGGTCCAGTAGTTGGGACAGGCAGGAGCGACCTGCTCTAAACCCATGTTGCCCTGGGTTGTGTAACTGATGGGTCTCTAAGTAAGACTGACCAGTGAGCTAAACATCTGGTTCCTGGATGATGGCACACTAGCAGGTACAAAGGAGTCCCTTCTAGATGATCTTACATAGGTGATGACACGGGGACAGGAAAGGGTCTCATCCTGAATCCATCCAAATGTGAAATCATCTCAGTCAATCAACAAGTGATAGATGCAGTGATATCAAAACTACCAGGAGCAACAGTCATTGCCCCTACTAATAGTGTCTTGCTTGGAGCACCTCTGGGAAGCGATGCCATTGACACAATTCTCAGGAAGAAACTGGAAGAATTGAGGAGAATGGAACAACGAATAGGCAATCTTGACACCCATGATGCCTTGTACCTTCTCACAAAATGCTTGAGTCTGCCCAGTTGACATATTCTAGATGTGCTCCTTCATATGATAACCCTATACTGCACGAATATGACAGTATCCTGAGGCAGATCTTTACTAAAGTACTTAACCTTACTCTAGAAGATGGGCAGTGGGACCAAGCTACACTCCCAGTCAGACTAGGAGGCATTGGTGTCCACAAGTCATCTCAGATTGCTCTACCTGCTTTCCTGTCTTCATGCATTGCATCCAGAGGGCTTATAGCAGCGATTCTCCCTGAACATCTTAGGGACAAGATTGGAATCCATGACCAAAAGTTCGTTGATGTTGCCAGGATCTGGGATAATTTAACAGGCTCTGAAACCAGGCCTGCTCCCCCCAACAACTACAAACAGTCGCACTGGGATGGCCCAATAGTAGAGAATATAGCCTCAGAAATGCTTCAGTGTGTGTCAGGGAAGGATAGAGCCCGCCTCCTTGCAGTAAGAGCTCCTCATGCAGGGGCCTTTCTTTTGGCTGTTCCCAACTCCAGCCTTGGCACACGCCTCGACCCACAGACCATCCGCATTGGTGTTGCCCTTCGACTTGCCGCCCCTATTCTCGCCGAACACAGGTGTATTTGTGGCAGTGAAGCAGCAGACCGATTCGGGTACCATGGTCTTGTGTGTCGTAAATCCGAGGGAAAGATTGCAAGACATGAAGAGGTTAATAATATTATCAAGAGGAGCCTCACAACAGCCGGATGCCCAGCAGTAAGGGAGCCACCCCAACTATGCAGATCTGATGGCAGCCAAAAGCGTCCAGATGGTATCACCCTTCAAGCCTGGACAGACGGCAAGCAGGTGGTGTGGTACTAAACATGTGCATCTACCGTGGCTGATACCTATCTCCAATATACCAGGGAGGAAGGAGGGGCAGCTGCCACCTTCAGGGAGTCCCAGAAGTCGAGAAAATATGGAGAACTTGCCCATCATTATATGTTTGTTCCCATAGGCTCGGAGACCATTGGCTCATGGGGAAAGAGTGCATCTAAGTTCCTCAAGGAGCTGGGCAAAAGACTCAACAGGAAAACTAGGGATCCCAGGGCAGCTAGTTTTCTGTTCCAGCGACTCAGCGCTGCTGTTCAGAGGGGTAATGCATGCTGTATTCTGGGCACGCGCCCCAGCTTGGAGGAGCTGGATGAGATTTTCGCATTATAATCAGTGACAAACATGTAACAATATGTACTAGACATGTATCTCTCACCTCGTGTACTGTATATGCCATCTTTTATATATATATATATATATATATATATATATATATATATATATATATATATATATATATATATATATATTTAATAAAAGATGGGGTGGTAGGGAAGTGGAATTCAAATGGCTTCAGAAAGACATCTAAATATTCTTCCTACCTATCATTATATATATATATATATATATATATATATATATATATATATATATATATATATATATATATATATATATATATATATATTGTGTGTGTGTGTGTGTACTTACCTAATTGTTGTTGCAGGGGTCGATCCACAGCTCCTGACCCCGCCACTTCACTGTCGCTACTAGGTCACTCTCCCTCCTCCATGAGCTTTATCATACTTCTTGTGTGTGTGCGTGTGTGTGTGTGTGTGTGGTCAAACAAAGTTTGTATAGTACAAGAAGTGAGATGGTGGGTGCTAACAAGGCTACTAAAATGGTGGTGGTGCTAGACTGAGCGCTACTAGATGGTGGTTGTGCTAGACTGAGCGCTACTAGATGGTGGTGGTGCTAGACTGAGCGCTACTATGTATACAGACGAGGAGCTCTGCCTGCCTATGCCACACACCTCACTGCGAATTTAAATAGAGAGAAAATGTAAACGAGACCATGACATAAATAGTTGCAAGAAGCTGATGAGAACGTGTCGGTGGGAAGCCTTGTAAGTCTCCCAGTTACCTAAGGAACACAACCATGTACATCACACTACCACGTGAATACCACCATCATCCCAACAATACCTATCATCACCACTATAGCCATAATACATACACGCACATGTGGTTCGCTTTCTTGTGTATTCATGAATGCTTCATTTCGCCCACTCAATCATGCAGTGAGGCTAAAACAAGTGAAAGGTGGGGAGAGAGCCTTCGGCTATATTATCCTTACATCAACTGTTTAGAAAGAAATAGTAGTACAGTGACCCGAGTTTGTAAACTTCACTCCTGAAGTCTGCTCAAGTGCCATTACCGAACGAATTTACCCCTTAGGAAAATTTACGTAGGTTGTCTATTCAGACCCCAAAATACACTTCCACAGAACTTACAAAATTATACTTACATAATTGCACGATTTCCGGTATTCGTTAACCGAGGGTCCACTGTAGTTGGACTGGGATTAGTCCTGCGCAGTAATAGCTTCGATCGTCTACCCTTCTCATGTCACACATACACACAGAAACGTGAAGGACTAAAATACTGGAGGTGGTAATAGAGAACTTCATGTACCAACGTGTTAGGGACACAACCAGAAATAGAGAAGAGTTTGAACCAGCAAGGCTGTACCTTGTATTCACCCTGAGTGGTTCTGACATAAGGGATATTATATGTGAAAGGCCCCTCGGTGCTAGTGTCCACATGGTCCTGAATTTCGAATATCTTGTGGAAGTAAGAGTGGAGAGGGAAGCAGCATGGGAAGGATGTGAGAATCCAAACTACAAAAGAGGGGACTCTGCAGGCATGAGGCAGTTTCTGAATGAAGTGCAGTGGGAAAGAGAAGCAGAGGGGAAGATAGTGAACGAGATGGAGTATGTGGCCGGAAAGTGAAGGAAAACAGAGTAGAAATTCATACCCAGGAGCTATCCAGGAGCAACAGAAACAATGGGAAGAACAGAGTGAGCCCATGATTTACCCAGAGGTGTAGAGAGGACAAAGTTTAATGTGCTAGAGCATGAAAAAAATGTAGAAGGTAGAAAAGTCAGCAAAAACATGAACTTGAGGCGAAGAACCAGACACGATTATGCATGGGTAAGATGAGAGGCTCAATGATACTTTGAAAATGACACAGCATTGAAAGCCAAATCCGACCTACAGTTGTTATATAGTCACATCAAGAGGAAGACAACAGTAAAGGACCAGGTAATCAAGCTGAAGGAGGGGAGGTGAAGCTCACAAGGAATGAGCCAGGAAGTCTGTGAGGAGCGCAGCAAGATATTTATATAGGGAGGTATTCTCAGAGAAGACAGGAAGGTTACCACCGAACCGAAGGTGTAGAGTGCACAGGCGAGCGTTGGACACAATACATACAACTGGGGAGGAGGTGAAGCAGCTATTGTGTGAGCTAGATGCCTCAAAGGCTAGGGAAAGATAATATATCTCCGTGGGTCTTTAGTGAGGAAACAGAGGTACTGTGTGTCACTAGTAACACTCTTCAGGTCTACTGACACAAGGTAAGTGCCGGAGGTGTAGAAGACAACAAATGTAGCTCCAATTTTTAAGAAAGGAGACAGACTGGTACTGTTGAACTACAGACCATTGTCACTGACATGCATAGTATGTAATGTTATGGAAAGATTATCAGGAAAAGAGTGGTCGAGCACCTAGGAAGGAGTGAGTTCATACATGACAACCAGCACGGCTTTAAAGATGGTAAATCCTGTATCACAAACCTACTAGAGTTCTACGACAAGGTAAGAGAAGTAAGGCAAGAGGGAGGAATGAGCAGACTGCATCTTCTTGGACTGTAGAAAGGATTTTGAAACAGTACCGTACAAGAGATTGGTACAAAAGCTGGAGGAGCAGGCAGGAATAACAGGGAAGGGAAGACTCTACAGTGGATCAAATCATACCTGACAGGAAAGAAACTAGGAGTGATTGTTCTTGAAGAGGTGTCAGAATGGGTGCATGTGACGAGTGGGGTTGCATTAGGGTCAGTACTTGTGATGGTGCTATTTCTAGTATATGTGAATGACATGACGTATTTCAACATTTACTTGAGCCAGACAAACTACCTAGGAGACCAGATTTCAGGCACCTCATCCTAGGAAAAAAGGACCTGTTTACAGTGTAGGGAGCAAGTGCTGTCCCCATAAATAGAAGGACCGACCAAAGTGGTGTAGGAGGCGGGACCAGGAGATACATGACGAACTCGTAAACACAAACTGGTGGGTACACATAGGCACACACAACACACACACTGGCATATACAGTACAGACACAAACACGCTGTCACTCCTATACACATGCAAAACACTGATATAAACACACATACGCTCACTTAAATGCAAATTATATGTGTCATATCATATATTATATATATATGATATATATATATATATATATATATATATATATATATATATATATATATTATATATATATATATATATATATATATTACTATATATACACAAATTCATAAACACCCAAGCGCACACTCATTAATACACTCGCTCATGTATACACAGACACATCCATCCATACATACACAAGCGTTATCTCTCTCTCTCTCTCCATCTATCTATCTATCTCTCTCTCTCTGTCTCTCCGTCGTGGCACCTTCGCCAGGGCTAGGCTGCAGGTACAAGACTGCCTCAGCCAACACTTCAAGACAATTTAAGGATGGAGTTTCCCATTGCTTCCTCGACTTTATGGTAATTCCCTAATGTCCATTATTCTCACGCTGACTTTAATGTACTTTATACACCTACCTTTTGGTCGCTTTCCTTTTTTTATATTTGGTTTTCGTTTCTAGAGGATTACCACATCTGCATGACAAGAACAGTATTACCAGACTAGAGGATTACCACATCTGCATGACAAGAACAGTATTACCAGTCTAGGGGATTACCACATCTGCATGACAAGAACAGTATTACCAGACTAGAGGATTACCACATCTGCATGACAAGAACAGTATTACCAGACTAGAGGATTACCACATCTGCATCACAAGAACAGTATTACCAGTCTAGGGGATTACCACATCTGCATGACAAGAACAGTATTACCAGTCTAGGGGATTACCACATCTGCATGACAAGAACAGTATTACCAGACTAGAGGATTACCACATCTGCATGACAAGAACAGTATTACCAGACTAGAGGATTACCACATCTGCATGACAAGAACAGTATTACCAGACTAGGGGATTACCACATCTGCATGACAAGAACAGTATTACCAGACTAGAGGATTACCACATCTGCATGACAAGAACAGTATTACCAGACTAGAGGATTACCACATCTGCATGACAAGAACAGTATTACCAGACTAGAGGATTACCACATCTGCATGACAAGAACAGTATTACCAGACTAGAGGATTACCACATCTGCATGACAAGAACAGTATTACCAGACTAGACTATTACCACATCTGCATGACTAGAACAGTATTACCAGACTAGAGGATTACCACATCTGCATGACAAGAACAGTATTACCAGACTAGGGGATTACCACATCTGCATGACAAGAACAGTATTACCAGACTAGAGGATTACCACATCTGCATGACAAGAACAGTATTACCAGACTAGAGGATTACCACATCTGAATTACAAGAACAGTATTACCAGACTAGAGGATTACCACATCTGAATTACAAGAACAGTATTACCAGACTAGAGGATTACCACATCTGCATGACAAGAACAGTATTACCAGACTAGGTAGTTATTTATCATGAGTCTTTTTAAATTACAGTACACCATTTTGAGAAGAAACTTTATTCATTAGTTTCCTCAACATTTATAGTATATTTAAAGGCCCCTTCAAGGGGGATAATGAGTGCACTGATATTGGTAAAGAGCTTTTAATCCAAGGAACTTGAACTATCTTCCCTTTCCTCGGGTCAAGCTTGATTAGGTGTCATTCTCCAGGCACTGTATTAACCCCTAAGGGTTTATCGCTTCCCCGTGATAGTAATAATAATAATAATAATAAATTAAAAGGGCGTCGAAAAAATTTGGGCCTTTTTTGCTTATCTTACAGTATAATTATCGCACCTTGCATTTAAAGGGGCTATCTGGCCATGTGTTTCCTGACGCGGGTCTTAGTCATGTGACGACCCACCACTGGAGCCTCCAGTCGTCTGACACTAGTCTTGACGACCTACCACTGGAGCTTCCAGTCATCTGACACTAGTCTTGACGACGCACCACTGGAGCTTCCAGTCATCTGACACTAGTCTTGACGACCCACCACTGGAGCCTCCAGTCATCTGACACTAGTCTTGACGACCTACCACTGGAGCTTCCAGTCATCTGACACTAGTCTTGACGACCCACTACTGGAGCTTCCAGTCATCTGACACTAGTCTTGACGACCCACCACTGGAGCTTCCAGTCATCTGACACTAGTCTTGAGACCCACCACTGGAGCTTCCAGTCATCTGACACTAGTCTTGACGACCCACTACTGGAGCTTCCAGTCATCTGACACTAGTCTTGACGACCCACCACTGGAGCTTCCAGTCATCTGACACTAGTCTTGACGACCCACCACTGGAGCTTCCAGTCATCTGACACTAGTCTTGACGACCCACCACTGGAGCTTCCAGTCATCTGACACTAGTCTTGACGACCCACCACTGGAGCTTCCAGTCATCTGACACTAGTCTTGACGACCCACCACTGGAGCTTCCAGTCATCTGACACTAGTCTTGACGACCCACCACTGGAGCTTCCAGTCATCTGACACTAGTCTTGACGACCCACCACTGGAGCTTCCAGTCATCTGACACTAGTCTTGACGACCCACTACTGGAGCTTCCAGTCATCTGACACTAGTCTTGACGACCCACCACTGGAGCTTCCAGTCATCTGACACTAGTCTTGACGACCCACCACTGGAGCTTCCAGTCATCTGACACTAGTCTTGACGACCCACCACTGGAGCTTCCAGTCATCTGACACTAGTCTTGACGACCCACCACTGGAGCTTCCAGTCATCTGACACTAGTCTTGACGACCCACTACTGGAGCTTCCAGTCATCTGACACTAGTCTTGACGACCCACCACTGGAGCTTCCAGTCATCTGACACTAGTCTTGACGACCCACCACTGGAGCTTCCAGTCATCTGACACTAGTCTTGACGACCCACTACTGGAGCTTCCAGTCATCTGACACTAGTCTTGACGACCCACCACTGGAGCTTCCAGTCATCTGACACTAGTCTTGACGACCCACCACTGGAGCTTCCAGTCATCTGACACTAGTCTTGACGACCCACCACTGGAGCTTCCAGTCATCTGACACTAGTCTTGACACAATGTTATCACATGAAATCATGACACATGTTTTGTATCACATAAAAATTATGTTTTCGTCGCCTGAGGGAATGTTTTGTGTTCGTATTAAAATAATTATACCTCCACTGACTTTGTTTTCACATTTTCCAGGTGTGCGATATCACATGTGATAAATGGACTGTTAGTGCAGAGTAACAGTCAGGTCTAGAGAGTGGCACTGATCTACCACTTGATCCAAGGAATTGAATATATCCCCCCTTTCATGAATCAAACCTAATTACCTTCGATTCTTTAGGAGATGTGTGATCCCAACGGGCTTTGAGCTTCCCCATAATAATAATAAAATAATAATAATAATAATAATAATAATAATAATAATAATAATAATAATAATAATAATAATAATAATAATAATACAGTATTTTACATGCTATTTAAATAATACAGAAGCTTGTATTTCTCAGTGTATATATGTAGCGAGGTAGTAGTAGTAATAGTAGCAAAAGTAGCAACATTTACTTAAGCCCTTTGACCACTCAGGGATCATAGTCATTAAAAATATATACAACACACACACAATAAAAACAAGGATAAAATTACCAAACAATAACGGCAAGTAAACATTATTATACCAAGTTAAAATAACCACATCAACTAAAAAAAACATTAAATTATTGTCAAAAGACTCTTCTAAAAGTTCCCCGAGGACTCTATAGGCACCTCGGTAATTATAAAAAACATGATGAAAGCAGAAAGACCTAAACTGTGGGCTAACCTGTTAAAATGTTTCAATTAGTGGCATGTCAAAAGCTGTACACAAGGAGACAACAGCACCTACGAACAGGTGGTCATGAGTGAGATGCGTGTGAAAAAACCTCAATCGACAGTGACGATTTCTGTTGAAGGAGGGCCAAGCACTCACGTCCTGGCGAACCCTGAATAACTTGTCTCTAGTCCGTAGGGCCCACCAGGCCCGCCACTTTCCAAGGACATATTTGAAGATATGACCCATGATGTTACTGTAAAGCAAAAGTGTATTGCAGAGTGGGCTTGCTACTGCAGCCTTTGCCTCGGCATCCGCCCGTTTATTTCATGTGACACCAACGTGGCCCATATACCAACAAAACTGCACATCCTTGTGCCGTGCACGGAGACACGCTAACCACTCCGGTATCTTTCTGACCACACGGTGGACAGAAGCATACAGCACAGTGAGAATCTGAGTACACAGTTAACTTAGAACTCACCAAGACAGCTGTCAGGACAAGAGAAGCAAGGATTGCATGCAGCTCCGCAGATACACCGAAAGGTGTGTATATTTCTAAGTGTTTATACACAGAACTGTGTAGCTGTGTATATACACCGAGAGGTACATATCTCCCAGTTCGTATACACCAAGAGTTGTGCATCTATCAGTGTATATACACAGAGAGGTGCGTATCTCTCCGTGCATATATATACCAGAAGCAGTATATCACTATATACAGAGGTATGTATCTCCCAGTTCATATGCACGAGAGTTTGAGTATCTCTCAGTGTATATACACTAAGATTTTACATTAATCTCTCGTTCAAAATTACAGTATACATGAGTGGTGGTGTACGGGAGACACGCAGTGGTAATAACTCTAGACGAGTCGATAGGCAACGAACGATAACGTCATCTTAACTTTCCTCCTCTACGTGAGAGTTATTCCTGAATCAGCATCATTCGTATGCGAGAAAAAGAGAAACACAAACAAGAAAACAATCGTCACGAAGAAAGTGAACACACGAGAGTTGCAGGGAGATGAAGGAGAAAAAAAAAGGACTTAAAGTACGATGGACAGGAAAAGAAAATCGATGAGCCAATAAAAAAAGTGAATTAAAGTAAAAACATTTGGTGGTAAAATAAATGGCAGATTGAAGGCCCTAAGAAATCATCAAAGAGAAATAAAACTAACTATAATGAGGGAAGATTGAATAAACCAAGTAGATAAGGAAGCTTGATAAAAGTGCCAGGTTCACACCAGACTGGTAACGAAGGTTGGAAGAACACGGAATGAATTCGCTCTCCTTAATAAAGGAAAGAAAATGGAGAGGGTATAAAATACTCCGAAGAATACACAACTTAGAAAGAGATATTTTTGTGAGCCCACAATGTCTAAAATGCTGTGGCAACACAGGCGGTCAACGAACACTAAAAAACACGTTAGAAAAAAAATTAACAGCATTGATAAGAATTTGATAACGAATTTAAAACTAAGCAAGCTATAGAGCTAGGGCTCAACCATCGAAAACTCAAATAAGTAAATACAAACACGAGATAAATACTAGATACAGCTCACGTCCGGGCGTTCTTCTCTCTTATACTTCAGACCAGACAAATTCTCTGCCCACAAGAAGTATTTTCTTAACACACATCTTTCAAGGGGTGGGGGCATTGATTCTGATGAAATGCTCTTGATCCAAGGGATTGAAACTGCTCTCCTCTTCCTTGGTTCAATCATAATTACCTTGTATTCTGCAAGCGCTGCATCACCTCTACTGAAGAGCTTCGCCGTCTATATAATAAAAAACTATAGAGATTTCATAGCCTTTACAGTTATGGTGAGACTGAAGCTGAGTGTCCACTGCTGTGTTGTTAGTGCTACTGCTGTGTTGTTGTTAGTGCTACTGCTGTGTTAGTGCTACTGCTGTGTTGTTAGTGCTACTGCTGTGTTGTTAGTGCTACTGCTGTGTTGTTGTTATTGCTACTGCTATGTTGTTGTTAGTGCTACTGCTGTGTTGCTGTTAGCGCTACTGCTGTGTTGTTGTTATTGCTACTGCTATGTTGTTGTTAGTACTACTGCTGTGTTGTTGTTAGTGCTACTGCTGTGTTGTTGTTAGTGCTACTGCTGTGTTGTTGTTAGTGCTACTGCTGTGTTGTTAGTGCTACTGCTATGTTGTTGTTAGTGCTACTGCTGTGTTGTTGTTAGTGCTACTGCTGTGTTCTTGTTAGTGCTACTGCTGTGTTGTTAATACTACTGCTGTGTTGTTATTGCTACTGCTGTGGTGTTGTTATTGCTACTGCTATGTTGTTATTGCTACTGCTGTGGTGTTGTTATTGCTACTGCTGTGGTGTTGTTATTGATACTGCTATGATGTTGTTATTGCTACTGCTGTGTTGTTATTGCTACTGCTGTGTTGCTAGCGTTACTGCTGTGTTGAAGGAAACATACATAATGCAGTATCAAAGCTTAATAAAGGTCTAGACAGCAAAACGTTGTAACAATAATAGTTTGTTCTGTAAGCTGTTTTTTTCCTTTGTTACTGGTATGTGTTGATGTTACTGTGGATGGTGATCTTTGTGATGCCCACACTCCTGGTGATGATCTCAGTGGTGATGATGACGGTGGTTATGATGATGATAGTAGTTATGGTGTTGAGAATGGTGCTAATGATTATGGAGATGAAAAGCACCTACCAGGTTACTGCTGCTAACACCACTGCTACTACTAACAATAATCAAATAACTAGCACTCGCACTATTCCTCACTAAAACTATAAGATCACTACTTTTGCCATTACCACAGCTGTAACAGAAAAAATACAGCAACAGAGCGTTGTATCATCACCAACACACAGACTAGGTGGTGACGTTACACCATCTCACGTCACCATCACCAACACAGACTAGGTAGTTACGTTACTTCATCTCACGTCACCACCACAAACTAGGTGGTTACGTTACACCTTCTCAGGTCACCTTCATAAGCACACAGACTAGGTGGTTACGTTACACTTTCTCACGTCACCATCTCCAACAGTGGGCACAGATGGTGGACGCTGCTTCATCACCAAGTATAGTTGGAGGAAGTTGCATCAACACCACGAACACTAAGTATAGGTGAAGAACGCTGCATCATCACCAACACTAAGCACAGTTGGAGGACGTTGCACCAACACCACTATCAACATCACACGCCAATAACAAGACGTATACTTATGGTGCAATAATTCACTCTGTAATCAGAATTTATTTCTGAATGAGGTCAATGGTACCTTACCAAGACTCCGCGGTGAGAGTCATGGAGTGTAGGTGTATTTTTTTGCGGGTATATCAGGGTGTACACCTGATATACCCGCAAGGGTCGCGTTTCAGCTCCTGACTCAAATTGTTAACCTTCTATTGACTGGCGTATATAGTTCGATTATATCTCCTCTTCAATTCTCGTAGGGAGTTTACTTCCTCCCAGCACATATATGGGGATTACCAATAGAGCCCTGGTCGTCTTCAAGAGAGAGTTGGACAGGCACCTAAAGTCAGAACCCGACCAGCCGGGCTGTGGTTCGTACGTCGGTTTGTGTGTGGCCGGCAGTAACAGTCTGGATGATCAGGCACTGATCCACCGTGAGGCCTGGTCATGGATTGGGCCGCGGGGGCATTGACCCCC
>WNWK01000279.1:545000-584075 GCA_009830355.1 Cherax destructor
CACAATACCGTGACTGGAACAATTCACCACTAACACGATTCATTCGGGTTTACACCGGATGTCTTGATAATGGTCTCGGACCGACTGAAACGTCATCTCCGAAATGTGGATTAGTTATGACTTGTTCAAGTTAGTCACTTCGTGAGAGATGTCAGAATCAAGTTGGTCACATCAAATTAACGTATGTCACTGTATATACATATATATATGTATATGTGTGCGTGCGTGTGTGTGTGTGTGTGTGCTCACCTAGTTGTGGTTGCAGGGGTCGTGTCACAGCTCCTGTGTGTGTGTGTGTGTGTGTGTGTGTGTGTGTGTGTGTGTGTGTGTGTGTGTGTGTGTGTGTGTGTGTGTGTGTGTGTGTGTGTGTGTGTGTGTGTGTGTGTAAGAGAGAGAGAGAGCGAAATTATGTAGCATGAGAGTCACCAGTAACTCAAGAAAATCAATGAAAATTCACTATCTAGTCACGCCATGGCATATATAGTGCCATTTAGCCAATTAAAATGTCTAAATGACTTAAGCAGTGGAGGTTAACAATATATTTTGCAGATGCATCGAAGGATGATAGCATTGTTTGTAAAAGAAAGAAGATGTTTGAAGAAATTATAATAGCAATTCTCATAGTACTGAGAGAGAATAGACAGTTTAAGTGTAATGTAAATTTATATTTATAGTCTCTAAAAATTAAACTTCCCCTCGGTATGTTTTCTAATCCACAATCATTCCATGAATGAACTTACCTCCAGTTTCTTTCTAATTCCATAACTATTCCATGAATAAAACTGGTCCATATATCTTCACCCCTTCATAACCCCTACATGGATCACTCTCCCATTTTGAATTCCTCGTTCTACAAACATAATATTCCAAAATACTTCAGACAATTCCCACAACCCTACGTCAAAACACAAGATCCCACAATAATGCAGACAAATCCAACTCCCCTGTATTAAATTACTAATTAAGAGAAACCCCTTATTTGGGATTTAACCTGAGCAGTTTTACCTTTCAAGGAACCGGCACACAGACGTCCAACGAATATGCAATTAAGGCAGCGGTCAAGGCTGCTACCTCCCTGCCCTTCCCTTGATGGGTAATGCAACTGTGGTCCATTGTTGATGGTATTAAGCAGGGAGGGTGCCAGAGGCTGAAGTAGACAGCTTGGAGGGGAAGTAGGGAAGGATGGAGGTACGTTGGTAAGAAGAGAGGAATGAAAGGAGAGGAAGGGAGGAAAAGTGGGAGGTAGTAGAGAAGGAAAGTACGTTTAGTGAGAGTGAGAAGGAAAGCAAGCATAAAAAAACTTGTTAAGTAAAAGGACACAAATGCAACTAATGTGACATTTTATTGTGGCAACGTTTCGCTCTCCAGGAGCTTTCTCAAGCCGTTACAAGCGATACATGGACACAGTGGGCTATTATATACTCTCAAAGTGAGGTGAAATACTAGTGGTGGTCGAGGTAGTAGTGATAAGTAGTAGTAGTAGTAGTAGTAGTAGTAGTAGTAATACAATAAGGTAGAACAATCAATATGCACATGAGTAAAAGGTGATAAAACAAATACTTGGGTAGTATAACAATAGGTTAGACCAATATTTTTGCTGGAGGTTGAAATATAGAAGGCCTGTAGGAGTGTTCCACATCTACGATGTGCTTGTGTTGAATTAGCAGGAGAGACTATGTGATGGTATGGTTAACTGTTTTCAGGAGGATTCTTGCTAAGACTTCAGAGATGGTGAAGCTGCCTTTGTTTTGTTTAATTGTGTTAGAAACAGAGATAAGTGCTGATTCAAGGCATTTGCGTCTACGGAAATTAGTTTCTTTGATTACTAGTCGGGCGTCTTTGAATTTCATGAGATGATTGTTGGAATTTCGGTGTTGTACGCAGGCGTTGTTCAGGTTATCGTTTCTGCATGCATTAATGTGTTCATTGATGCGTGTTTCGAGGTTTCTTGCTGTTTCTCCTACATAAATTCTGTCGCAGCCTCCACAGGGTATAGTGTAGACCCCTGCGTTGACTGGTTCATGGTGCTTGGATTTAGTCCTGGTTAGATCCTTAATAGAAGTACTGGAAGCAATGGCGACTCTAGTGTTAGCTTGTGCAAATACTTTAGAAATGTTGGATGCAACCTGGCTGTTGGGAAGAATTATAACTTTGTTTGGAGTGGTGTTGACGCGTGGAGAATTAATGATCTGAAGAGCTCTTTTCTTGCAATCTTTGATGAAAAAGGAAGGAAAATGTAAATCAGTGAAGGTTTGGTGAATGTATATCATTCCTCGTCAAGAAACTCAGGACTACAAATTCGGTAAGCTCTTAGGAAGAATCCGATGATGATGCCTCTTTTGGTCTTAGTATCTTGACTGGAATAGAAGTGTGTGAGATCATTTTTATTTGTAGGTTTCCGGTAAACTTGAAATCTTAGGTTGTTATCTACTTTGTGGATGAGGACGTCTAGAAAGGGTAGTTTGTCATTGGACTCTTCTTCTAGTGTAAACTGGATCGCCGGTTCAACTGCGTTGAGCCTTGCCTGAAGATTCCGTACATCAAAACGTTTGGGAGTTATTACGAGGACGTCGTCTACGTAACGTACCCAAGTGACGCTTGAGGGTATGATGTTGGCGAAGTGTTCAGCCTCTAGGTGTTCCATGTACAGTTTAGCTAAGACGGCACTGATGGGGGACCCCATTCCCATGCCGTATGTTTGTTTGTAGAGCCTGTTATTGAAAGAAAAACAGTTGAAATTAACACAGAGTTCAATAAGGTCAACAAAATCTCCGGGAGGTAGAGGAAGGTTAAGGTCCTGATTGACTTTACGTCGTAGAACCTCGATGGCTTGTGTGGTAGGTACTTTAGTGAAGAGGGAAGTCACGTCCAAACTGCTTAGTTTCTTGTTTCGGATGGAGAGATTTCGGATGCGGTTGAGAAGGTCGCCTGAATGTTTAAGATGAGCGGGGCTGATGGTCCCCAGAAGGCAGGAAAGATGTTTGGCAAGAACTCCGGCTAGTTTGTGTGGTGCACTGCCATCTCTGAAGTCTTAGCAAGAATCCTCCTGAAAACAGTTAACCATACCATCACATAGTCTCTCCTGCTAATTCAACACAAGCACATCGTAGATGTGGAACACTCCTACAGGCCTTCTATATTTCAACCTCCAGCAAAAATATTTGTCTAACCTATTGTTATACTACCCAAGTATTTGTTTTATCACCTTTTACTCATGTGCATATTGATTGTTCTACCTTATTGTATTACTACTACTACTACTACTACTACTTATCACTACTACCTCGACCACCACTAGTATTTCACCTCACTTTGAGAGTATATAATAGCCCACTGTGTCCATATATCGCTTGTAACGGCTTGAGAAAGCTCCTGGAGAGCGAAACGTTGCCACAATAAAATGTCACATTAGTTGCATTTGTGTCCTTTTACTTAACATATTGTCGGTAATTCTACCAATATTATTACATAAAAACCCTTATTTCCTCTGACACAAATCTACACTATATTTCTGAGACCACAAAAGAGAAACATGACCTTACTTTTGTTGTTATATATATATATTTTTTTTTCCAATAAGTCGGCCGTCTCCCACCGAGGCAGGGTGACCCAAAAGAAAATACTTTCATCATCATTCAACACTTTCACCTCACTCATACATAATCACCGTTTTTGCAGAGGCGTTCAGATACTACAGTTTAGATTAGTCAGGAGCTCCTACCGCGTCTCTCAAGCGTTCCGGGACGATCTCCTTGACTAATCCACTGGAAGCCAACACGAAGACAAAAAAGCAGGTAAAGCTACCTGCGTTGCTTTGCACACCCCTATACCTCCCAGTCGCACTGGGAGGGTTGCCTGAGCCTATTGCTGATACTTTAGTGATAGATTCAGTGCCCCAAGAGCGTACTGTTAGACAGAGTGGTAGTAGAGACTTTCGGGATGATTGATCGCACAACATTGATTATTTCCTGGTTCGTTGTGATGATTTCACACTTGGAGGGATTGAGGATGAGTCCCAAGTCTTCTCCCTGTCTTCACCAGTTGTAGGTCCTCTAAAAGGGACTCTTCTGTACCTGCCAGAGTGCCATCATCCAGGTACCAGATGTTGAGCTCGCTGCGTAGGCTGCAAGTTAGTTCTCTTATTGTCAAGCAGAAGAGAAGTGGAGCGAGTGGATCACCCTGCTGAACAAGGTGAACAGTAAATACCGCTACAAAGTGAACAGTAAATGTCGCTACAAGGTGACAGAAAGTGTAGCTACAAGGTGACAGTAAGTGCCGCTACAAGGTGACAGTAAGTGTCGCTACAAGGTAACAGTAAGTGCCGCTACAAGGTAACAGTAAGTGCCGCTACAAGGTGACAGTAAGTGCCGCTACCCCTCTGATGAGAGAATTTCATGTTCTCCAAGCAAAAGAATTGAGGGTTTGCTGTAGCAGCTGAAATGAAGGAAAAATGACTGGGGAACCGATCCCGAACGGCTGGCAAGACCACATCTCTCTTCACCATATTAAAGGCATTTCTAAAGTCAAATTTGACTACGGCCTTGTCTTCTGGTAGGTCCCTGATGTAGGCCCTTGCCGCATGAACTGCAGCTTCACTGCCTTGAGAGACCCCAAAGCCCAGTTGGTGTGGCTGGAGTAAACTGGCAGCTTCTAGGCGAATGTTTCTTACTGCTGCTTTGGCAACGAGACGGCGAAGAGTGTTACCAACAGCAATGGGTCTGATTCCCCCATCCTTCTTCTTCAAAGCGCATAATTTTTCTCAACACGCTGGCTGTCTCCAACCGAGGTAGTGATGACTTGATAAAGAGGAAAAAAAACTTTCACTGTCATTCATTCAGTCGCTGTCTTGCCAGAAGCGTGCTAACCTAACAGTTCAGACGACCCCAACCCTTACCTTCAGACTGCAAGAACTGTAGTTCCCACCTCCAGGACTCAAGTCCAGCTAACCATTTCTCCTGAATCTCTTCATAACGGTTACCTTGTTCACACTCCAACAGCACATCAAATCATAACAACCATTACCTCCACTCCGACCTATCACGCTCACACATGCCTATTGGATGTTTTTTTCATTTCGTGTTATTTTATATGAATTATTTTTAAGTTAATGATTTTTTTGCAATACCTGAGTATTCCTTCGCTATGAAGAGCAACAATAAAGTGACCACTGCCTCACTGCACACATCCCACATGGAAAACACACTTGATACGTTTCGGTCTCTCCTGGACCATTATCAAGCAACGAGAGAAAGTGGCGTAAAACCTCGGGTAAAGAGTACTCTCCTAATTATGGGTTAGTTGTGCCTTGTTCCAGCCTCAGTATTGCTGATTAGTTTGAACTGTTCCAGCTACGGTACTGTAGGTTCATTATTAACTCTTTCGGCCACGGTATTGTGGGTTAGCTGTGACTGTTCCAAGCACAGTATTCTAAGTTAGTTTTGAACTGTCAAACCACTGTATTGCGGAAATCGTTACATATTTTTTCCAGTTGTTACAGGTATTGTGGGTTATTATTTTTCACAGAACTGTTTTCCAGCCCGTTTCAGGTAATGTGGGTTAATTGTTCCAACCATGGTATTGTGGGTTAGTTGTGAATTGTTTCAACCAGGTAATGTGATGGTTAAATTTTCCAACCACGTATTGTAGGTTATAAATTGTTCTAGCAGGTATAGTAGTGAGTTATGAATTGTCCAGTCACGGTATAGTGGTGAGTTATGAATTGTTTAGTCACGGTATGTGGTGAGTTATGAATATTTCTAGCACGGTATAGTAGGTGGTATGAATTGTTCTAGTCACGGTATAGTAGGTGAGTTTGAATTGTTCTAGTCACGGTATAGTAGGTGAGTATGAATTGTTCTAGTCATGGTATAGTAGGTGAGTTATGAATTGTTCTAGTCACGGTATAGTAGGTGAGTGATGAATTGTTCTAGTCATGGTATAGTAGGTGAGTGATGAATTGTTCTAGTCATGGTATAGTAGGTGAGTGTTGAATTGTTCTAGTCATGGTATAGTAGGTGAGTGATGAATTGTTCTAGTCATGGTATAGTAGGTGAGTTATGAATTGTTCTAGTCACGGTATAGTAGGTGAGTTATGAATTGTTCTAGTCACGGTATTAGTGAGTGATTGTTCTGTCACGTGCAATATTAGTAGGTGATTATGATTGATTCTAGTTCAGGTAATTCGAGTGATGAATTGTTCTAGTCACGGTATAGTAGGTGAGTTATGAATTGTTCTAGTCACAGTATAGTAGGTGAGTGATGAATTGTTCTAGTCACGGTATAGTAGGTGAGTTATGAATTGTTCTAGTCACGGTATAGTAGGTGAGTGATGAATTGTTCTAGTCACAGTATAGTAGGTGAGTTATGAATTGTTCTAGTCACGGTATAGTAGGTGAGTTATGAATTGTTCTAGTCACGGTATAGTAGGTGAGTTATGAATTGTTCTAGTCACGGTATAGTAGGTGAGTTATGAATTGTTCTAGTCATGGTATAGTAGGTGAATGATGAATTGTTCTAGTCACGGTATAGTAGGTGAGTGATGAATTGTTCTAGTCACGGTATTTGAATTTCCTTCTTCTTCACGTTGCAATATTTACGTAGCAAGTATTCTTAGTTTCGGATTACCTTCAGTTAGTAATCATCTCTAACATTCCTGTTGTATTCAGTCTTTAAGATAATCAAAGGATTTAACCGAAGAGTTTTGAAATAAAGTTAAATTTTTAATTAACAACGAGATTTAAAGTTTTCAAAGCGGATTTGTCTGTCCCTAAGGATGAGAGGCATCTGAAATTTTAAACTCCTGCTTTGTATCGAGATGTTACGCATGCATGCACACACTCAGTGGCCACTTTATTAGGTACACTTGTACAGCTCGTGGCCTGGTGGCAAGAGCTCTTGCTTCACACGGTGAGGGTCAGGGTTCGATTCACGGCGAAGGGTGGAAACGTTGGACGTGTTTCCTTACACCGGTTGTCTATGTTCACCCATCAGTAAAATGGGTACCTGGGTGTTAGTCGACTGGTGTGGGTTGCATCCTGGGACAAAACTGATCTAATTTGCCCGAAATGCTCAGCATAACAAGCGGCTTTCTATATAGTAGAATGTCATTGATGTCAGCTAGGCCTGTATACCTTGTACATGTACTTGTAGTAAATAAAAATATTATTATTATAAATGCAAATGTCCAATCAGCACCTCAAAGCCCAAGAGCATGCAGAAATGGTCAAGAGGTTCAGTTGTTGCTGGTGGTAGACGGGGTGGTTTAAGTATCTCAGTAACTGCTGATCTCCTGGGATTTTCATGCACAGCAATCTCTAGAGTCTACAAAGAATGGTGTGAAAACACAAAATATCCAGTGAGTGGCAGTGCTGTGGGCGAAATCGCCTTGTTAATAAGAGAGGTCAAAGGAGAATAGCCAAACTTGTTAAAGCTGATATGAAGGCGTCAGTAACTCAAATAACCACGTGTTACAACAGTAGTATGTAGAAGAGGATCTCTAAAAGCAAGTTGAACCCTAAAGTGGATGAACAACAGCAGGGTTCCACTCCTGTCAGCTAAGAACAGGAAACCGAGGCTACACTGGACACAGGCTCAACAACACTGAGCAGATGAAGATGGGAAAAACGCCGCCTGGTTTGACAAATGGCGATTTCTGCTGCTACATGCAGATGGTAGGGTCAGAATTTGATGTAAACAGCATAAATCCACGGATCCATCCACCCTGTCTGGCACCAACAAATATTCCACGGTTAAAGTCATATAGATCACATTTCTTCTTCATTCTTATACTTGGTCGGAAGAACAAATGAATCTCTTGTTCATGTCTGCATGCTTTTAGGCGCTGTCACGTGATTGGCTGATGAGATATTTCCATTAACGAACAGGTGTACAGTTGTACCTAATAAAGTATATAATATATATAATATACATATGATTGTATAGTTATACCAACGCTCTTATATGGATGTGAAACATGGGTGGTGAATGTTGCAACAAGGAGAAGGCTGGAGGCAGTGATGTCATGTCTGAGGGCAATGTGTGGTGTGAAAATAATGCAGAGAATTTGTAGTTTGGAAATTAGGAGGAGGTGCGGATTACCAAAAGTATTATCCAGAGAGCTGAGGAGGGGTTGTTGAGGTGGTTAGGACATGTAGAGAGGAGGGAACATATTAGAATGACTTCGAGAGTGTATAAATCTGTAGTGGTGGGAAGGCGGGGTAGGGGTCGACCTAAGAAAGGTAAAGGAGGTTTTGTGTGCGAGGGCTTGGACTTCCAGCAAGCATGCATGAGCGTGTTAGGAGTGAATGGAGACAAATGGTTTTTAGGACTTGACGTGCTGTTGGAGTGTGAGCAGGGTAATGTTTATGAAGGGATTCAGGGAAACCGGCAGGCCGGACTTGATTCCTGGAGATGGGAAGTATATTGCCGGCACTCTGAAGGAGGGGTGTTAATGTTACAGTTTTATAACTGTAGTGATGGAGTGAATGATGATGAAAGTTTTTCTTTTTCGGGCCACCCTGCCTTGGTGGGCGACGGCCGATGTGTTAATAATCCTTCAACTACCCCTGTGATTATTTTGCACATAAATGAATAGGTAAAAAAAAGTATAATGCACACTTGTTAATGCTCAATAATAACTCACATGGGGACAGAAAATGCATTAGTCTGTACATTCCGACCCCCTGCTAGGGTCCTCTTCAGCAGATAAAGAAGCGAAAGGAGAACATGAACATAATAGGAAGGCCGCGCCTCTCAGCCATGCAGGTGAGTATTGAGTGCTGAGACTGATACATTATTAGCAAACATTTATGTATCTCACAGGTGACGTGTGTTGTTCGAACTTATGAGATGTGTGGTAACCTTGACCACCAAGCCAACGAATGGCTCGCAAGGTACCGATTAGCACATCTAGAATATCCTAGCTAACAAACCTGTTTATTAAATCAATCATACATAGCCATCACTCCTGCGTAATCCACGATTAAGATTAAGTCTGAAAAAAAATTAGGGGGCCATAATTTTAAAATTAGGCTGTCGAATCAGTAATTTTTTCTTTCATTGTTTGTAAATCCCGGTTCTCAAACCCACAAATTCTGTATTCCCAGCTAGTAAATGCTAGTTACCAAGGATGTTAATTCTAACATATACGGATATTCCATCAATTTCAACTATGAAACAAGGCTGGGAATTCCAGGATTTTGACTATCAAGCAAACAGTACGCAGGATCACTAAATTTAACTTCTAGGTAAGGGACATGGTAATCTGAACTCTCAACTACCATGTGTTGAACTACCATACATGGTAATCTGAACTCTCAACTACCATGTGGTGAACTACCATACATGGTAATCTGAACTCTCAACTACCATGTGTTGAACTACCATACATGGTAATCTGAACTCTCAACTACCATGTGTTGAACTACCATACATGGTAATCTGAACTCTCAACTACCAAGTGTCAAACTACCATACATGGTAATCTGAACTCTCAACTACCAAAATCTCGAACAATGCAATCTTGAGATTTGAGCAAAATCAAATGTTGTCGACAAATGGGTTCACAAAGTGGTTCCCAGAACGACGAACTTGGACAAGTAATTAAATCCAGAGGAGCAAGACCAAGGAACTTTGATGTGTGTGCCGGAGAGAAAGAGAGAGAGAGAGAGAGAGAGAGAGACTGAAAATCAAGTTTTCATTACTTTCTCTCCCTCTTCCATCACATATAAAGTCACAACTATCGTTCACATTCCTCAAGGAGGAATTAATTCCGCCACAATTCTTTCTGAATCAAAGCAAATGTCAACAAGTTTATCAATTAACAGAAAGAATAACAAGCGACATACTAAAGCTGCAGAACACGCGAAGACAAGATTAATTCACAAACCATCTAAGCCTTAAAAAAATATATTAATGCAATAAAAGTTTTTAAGAACAACAATAATAATAATAATAATAATAATAATAATAATAATAATAATATTAATAATAATAATGATAATAATAATAATAATAATTATATAATAATAATAATAATAATAATAATAATAATAATAATAATAATAATAATAATACAGCTATCAAGGTAGAGACAGACACTACCTCTTTAATAACTACTAATTATTCCTCTAATCACAGGTTTTCCTCAGGATTCAAGGGGAAAAAATAATTATGTATCCCCGAAAGTGTACCTTTAAGTTAACTTTATTTTTTTTCTTTTCACGAATTTTTCCTTTTATTTCGCTCAAAACACAAGAACGCCTCGTTCGATCGCCTTCAATTGTTCAACGTTGATGTACGGTAACTAGGGCAAAAAATCTAGAAACAATGGATATATGCTGCACATGTCCTACGACCAAAATTACTGAAGCAGTTTCCAGCACACTGGAATGGTTCCCACGACTTTCAAAATCCTCTGGAGCGCAGCTTCAGTACTTCAAAAAAGGTGCCTCTTAAGAGAAAGTTTGATTTTCAATTGATTTCCATGTATTAACTAGAGAATGTATCTTCTGGTCGGCTTCAAACGCTGATCTTGTCTTGTAAGTGGAATTAATTTTCTTTATTAAATCTGGGGTTTGTACGTACCGATTTACCAGTTTTATGAAATATTTTTTTTATCAAACCAGATTCTTACTATCAAATGTTATTCATGGGAAAAAGGAAAATTGAAATGCTGCATTTCATGTGACAATTTATGAGTGCCTCATCCGACTGTCTTCAACCTTTCAACGCTGATAATTTGATAATGCAACTTCTGATAGGCTTCATACTTAATGTGCTGTAGAGTTTTAGAATACTTGTGTCACTGAGATAAGAAGAGAATGCCTCTTCAGTTTGGCTTTATAAGAGGAAGGCTCAAATTAGTTTTGCATTATGTCCTAATGTGTCACTTTTATTGAAGAAACTGAGATATTACTTTCCATGTGATAACCTGTGAATCCCTCGCCTGATTAAACGCAAATCTTCAATGCTAATATTTAACAGCATTAGAAACTCATGCCGCACTCTGTACTATTGACCTGGCGTGCAATGAGGCACAGTGGGCTGGGGTTGTGCAACACGGGGAGACCTTTCTCGAATCCAGCAGCGACCGAAATACTAATATTTTATTGACGTGGAAGCGCTAGGTCCGTAGGGGTTATATAGCTTCTGAGAAAAGGGAGGTAATAAATAGTGATCCAAGAAAGGGAAACTTACATCTAATTCCTTGGAACAAGAGCCCTTTATCAGTTTCAAAGATCCACTTGAAACGCCTAGGAGCAATAATTATGCTTTAAAATAATTATAATAAATAATTTAAACAAAGAATAATTATAGCTATTAATATATTGAAGAATATATTACAGAATAATATATTAAAACTTATTATAATTAAGTTACGCCAACACGAGATTTAGCATACAATTCCATGTATAAAATTAACATTCAGAATTTTTTTTAGTAAGTATTGTGAACCTGGCAGACAAGTGCTATAGAGACTTGGGCGCGCATTCCATAAGAGACCTGGGTTCGTGCCCTTGACGAGTCGACAAAGGCGCATCTCCATACACCTGCTGCCCTTGTTCAACTAGCAATAAACTAGGTGTTAGTCGATTCTTGTGGGACGCATCATGAAGAAGAGGAACGGGAGGACCCCAACGTAAACTACACAGAGTCACTTCTGGGGTTATCATAAAATTTCTGAGTAATCGTGAACGACACGATGAAATATTATCACAATCTTATGACCTACACTTAGTGAATATAATAAATATTACAAACTTACAACTCACAGTTTCTTTTAGATATAATAATTATCACAATCAAGCAGACGTATTTAGCGTAGTATTGAAGGTGTCAATACCAGTAACACTGCGTCGCCAACTCTGGCATACTGGCGCTATTAAAGATGATAGTAATTACGTACCACTAATGACGCTATTATTGTTATCTACACCATGATAACAACGGTAATTGATACAGTAGCGTAACTAGCAAATAACTTAAGACCTTAGTGTAACATTGATAATTGTTTATTACTGATAATTATTTTTATTATAAAAATAGAAGTGAATAATAAAAATTCTCATGATACAAAGACATAAATACACCAATTATAGAATATTTCAAGAACGTTCGTGTAATTCCTTATTTCGATTAATATTTCTGTAGATTTAGATTGTGTTGTGAACATAAATTGTTCTTTTGAGGGTAATTATTTGCGGTGATGGTGGTTGTACATGGCATATGTCCCCTCAGACACGTTTCCTACAATCAGGGCAGTTACTGTCCCAGGAATTATTTTTCCTGCATGAAGGAACTCCAGTAAATTATTTATATTTTTTTCTGAATAAGGTTAGATTAAGTTTAGTTAATTTAACGTATGTTAATCTTTATTTCCGAATAATTACCCGAAAGAAGAAAAGGTGGGGATGCTTATGTTTGGCAGCGAGGAGGGTATATGAAGTTTGTGGATCGCATTTACACACACTTGGTAAGGAAAATGGAGGATGGGTTGTTTTAGGTCAGTACTTTAAGAAGGGTGAGAGGGAGAGGCCGTAGGGGTAGGGAAATGGGGCAAAGAGGTAAGAAAAGAGGGTCGAGTGAAAGAGGGAATAGGGTGAGAAAGTTAAGAGGATAGTGAAGGGTATGGGAGTGAAAAAATTTAAAAGACACAGACAGACAGACACACACACACACACACACACACTGAGGAACTATGGATCGACCCTTGCAACCACAAATAGGTGAGTACACACACAAACACACACATACACACACACACACAGGAGCTATGATTCGACCCTTGCAACCACAAATAGGTGAGTACACACAGACATAAACACACACACACACCTTTCAACACAATAAATCCCTTCCTGAAAAACTGAAACAGAAGTAACTGATAAATAACATTAACTAAACAGATAAACAATAAATACGAAACATTTAAATCCAAATTACTTTAGATAAGAGCATTAGCTTGCCTAGCTAGTGGAAGAGTTCAGCAAACAATTTAAAGCATATTTCGCTGACAGTGGTAATTATAGCTCATGAATATAATTACTGGAAGTGCAGGAAAACGTTCCTATGTTACTTTCTTTATAGCAACATTACATGTTCTTGCTCATTTGCTAAGTACGTTAGTGTAAGCAATTGTTTTATAACAAACACACGCGTGGCGTATACATAGCAACGCACCCCTGGATCACACGTACGTAGCGCACACGCACAAGCAATCTTACATACACAAAGTACACACAAATAACCCGCACATAGCGAAAACAAACTTATGACGAAATTTCAGTCCGACTTGGACCATTAACTATACCAAGTAGGACCGAAACGTCGTCATAAGTTTCTGTCTCTTACGTGCGGGTTTTTTGTGTATTGTACCTTGTTGTTCTTTATACACATCACACACACATGGAACATTCCTACACACACACACACACACACACACACACACACACACACACACACACACACACACACACACACACACACACACACACACACACACAACACTAAATATTTCTAGAATCTCCCCAAAAATCTACCCAGGTTTTGGATAGAATCTCCCTTAAATTTCTGCTAACATCTCGTTACAGTCTCCCTAGAATCTTCATATAATCTTCCCCCGTCACGTCCCTCACACAAGTCTTCCTCACCTCCCCAGAAATTCCTTCAGCACCTTCTATCTTCCTCCTGATCCTGCTCACTAGATCCCTATATTCCTCCTGCATTTGTTCTCCTTTTCTCTACCAGTCTTTTCAACTTTATTATTATTATTATATTATCATATTATTATTACAATATTATTATTATTATTATTATTATTATTATTATATTATTATTATTATTATTATTATTATTATTATATTATCATATTATTACAATATTATTATTATTAGTATTATTATTAATATTATTAAGGAAAATTATACAAAGCCTTTAAGAGTCACGCAGTGTCATTCAGATTTGTTCTGGCATCACTACTGAGAGGAGTAATGGCAGTAGTGGTGGTAGTACTGGCAGTAGTGGTGGTGGTCACAATAGTAGTGGTAGTTCTTAAAGTAGTGGTGGTAATATTAACAGTGGTGGTAGTAATAGTTCTAACAGTAGCGGTTATAGTATCAACAGCAGCGGTGGTAATACTAAGAGTAAAGGTGGTAGTATTAACAGAAGTGATGGTAGTGATAACAGTAATGGTGGTGGTCGTGGTACTAATAACAAGTTGTGGTGGTAGTACTAACATTAGTGGTAGTGGTGACAGTACTAACAGCGGTGGAAGTACTAACAGCAGTGGTAGTACTAACAGTATGGGCGGTAGAAGCACTGAAAGTAGGGATGGTGGTAGCACTGGCAGTTGAGGTGGTCGTAGTACTAACAATAGGGGTGATGATAGTGCTAACAGTAATGGTGGTGGTTATAACAGTAGTAGCTAATGGTTCACTAGACACCATATCGATCCCCCCCTCCCATCTCAACCGCCATAATCCCCCCTTCCCCATCTTTCCTCTAATTATGATATTATCTGGTATAATCACTCTGTATCCCAGGTAATTACCAGGTAACTGTGTAATTCTGACAAGCTGTCACCTGGGGGTAGGAATTACACGGCGCAGTTTACGATTATCACCCACACTGTAGTTAGTGATTTTCACAGGAAAAAACAAATGATTCTGAGAGACCTCAGTAGAGTGTTTTGATGCTGGTGAAAAGCTCTTGATTCAAGGAGCTAGAGCTAACCCTCTCCTGCCTAGGATCAAAGCAAATTACTTTACATTCCTTAGGTGCTGTATGATTCCCCTAACGGGTTAAGTACTTCCAGATGAATAATAAAAATAATTTGGCAGGTCAGCAATTTTTAATGAATCTAGTTTAGGAACACTTGTAAGCGAGGATAACACTGTGTGTGTGTGTGTGTGTGTGTGTGTGTGTAGTTGCAGGGGTCGAATCACAGCTCCTGGCCTAGCCTCTGGGCTAGTCGCTACTAGGTCCACTCTTTCCCTGCTCCAAGAGCGTTATAATACCTCATCTTAAAGCTATGTATGGATTGTGCCTCCACTACTTCACTCTCCACATTATTCCACCGCCTGACAACTCTAAGGCTGAAGAAATATTTCCTAACATCCCTTTGACTCATCTGGGATGTTAACTTGTTGCTGTGTCCCATTTCTGAAACATTCTGACCCTGTCTACCTTGTCAATTTTATACGTCGTTATCATGTTCCCTTATCCCTTCTGTCCTCCAGTTTCGTCAGACTGAGTTCTCTTAACCCCTCCTCGTAGGACATACCCCTTATCTCTGGGACTAGTCTTGTTGCAAATTTTTGACCTTTCTCCAGTTTCTTGACGTGTTTGATCATATGTGGGTTCCATACTGGTGCTGCATACTCCAATATGGGCCTGACGTACACGGTGTACTCCTAACTTAGATGTAGAAACTCTATGCTTGGGTTGGGTAGACTCCCATATGCTGCAGCGGTTATTTGCTTGATGTGCTCCTCAAGAGATGTGCTCGGTATGATGCTCACACCAAGATCCTTTTCCTTGAGTGAGTTTTGCAGCCTTTGACCCTCTAGGCCGTACTCTGTCTGCGGTCTTCTTTGTCCTCCCCCAAGCTTTATGTGTGTGTGTGTGTGTGTACACGTGTATACATTAAGTTGTGTTTGTAGGGTGGAGACCCAGCTCCTGGCTCCGACTACGTGAATTCATGTTTGTATATCAGTGCTCCAAGTTTGTGTGCTTGTGACTATGTAGTTGTTTCTTCGTGTGTTTTGCTTGCGTGCTCACCCAGATGTCCTATCAAGAGATAAACTACAACTCCTGGACCTTATTTCTCAAACTAATGTAAATAGTGATGTGATTTTTATCTTCTTGTGCTGTGTAAACCTGCTAATGAACCTATATACGTACTCTTTCTCCGATGCCTCTCTCTCTCTTGATTATTCCTTTCCCTAACTACTCTTACAATGAAGAAATGTTTCTTAACGCCCCTTTGGCTCACTTGTGAGATAGTTACTTCTGCAGTCTGAGGGTGGGGTAGCAAATAGATAGAACAATCTATCAGAGGAAGTGGTGGAAGCAGATGCCATAAACAGTTTAAGAACAGGTACTGTATGACCCTTGTGCCCAAGATTAAATTGTGGCCGTTCGTCAGTAATTTAGAAACGGTGACCAGTGCCCGTACTCAACCCCCGCTAGCTCAACTTGGCTAACACACTAGGCAAGCAAATAATATGTATGATAGGGTTAGTTAAGAAGCAGGACCAAAACCTGAGAATTAACCCCTACATCCACCAAGTATCAATAGGCCCGTACACAGAACCTTTGGCGCACCACCGAAAAGTTAAGGGTTCGACCCCAAGCAAAGCTTGCGCGCGCACACACACACACAAACACACAACAACAACAACAACAACAAGTTTCAACAAAGCTTACAAACGAAGAAACATTGTTAGCGTTCAGTATTTCCACAAACAATTATAAGATTGCCTCACAAGATATTACCCAACTTAGTTCGTTTTAAATAACTTGATTCACTAATTGTAAAACTTCTTGGCTTGTCCGGCAAACACACCAAGAAAGAAGCTGCCCATTCGCTTCTCAACTATGTACCACTGGAAAAGAGAAGGGCAGACAAGAAGGAGGGGAGGAGAGAAAGGAGAGAGAGAGAGAGAGGAGAGAGAGAGAGAGGAGAGAGAGAGAGAGAGAGGAGAGAGAGAGAGAGAGAGAGAGAGAGAGAGAGAGAGAGAGAGAGAGAGAGAGAGAGAGAGAGAGAGAGAGAGAGAGAGAGAGAGAGAGAGAGAGAGAGAGAGAGAGGTGAGAGAGAGTAGAGAGAGAGAGAGAGAGAGAGAGGAGAGAGAGAGCAAAGAGAGAGAGAGTGAGAGAGAGAGAAGAGAGAGAGAGAGTGAGAGAGAGAGAGAAGAGAGAGAGAGGAGAGAGAAGAAGAGTAGAGAGAAGAAGAAGAGAGAGAGAGAGAGAGAGAGAGGAGAGAGAGAGAGAGAGAGAGAGAGAGGAGAGAGAGAGAGAGAGAGAGAGAGAGAGAGAGAGAGAGAGAGAGAGAGAGAGAGAGAGAGAGAGAGAGAGAGAGAGAGAGAGAGAGCTCAATGGCAGCGAGCAGACTCAACTTCGTCTTAATGGGAAATGTAGACTTCCTTCTACTTTAACAAAAATAACAACAAATTATAACTCTTGGTGACCTCAACAAAACCATCTTCAACAAATAGATTCTAGTGATCTTCCGTCAGTGACTCAGAAATATGACTGGGTGAGAGGAATATTAAATGCTACAACAGACTTAAACCAATAACTAGATATATAACAAAAAAGGCACAATACCGTGACTGGAACAATACACACACAACCCGCACATATAAAAGAGAGGAGCACAAAAATAGTGTTAGGCTTGCCGACACTAATAATGCTCTTTTCTGTCATGTCAGAGATCACAGTCATCCCATTGATTGGTCTTCTGCTAAAACTGTCTACCCTACGTCTAACTTTCATAGTCGCCGCCTGGTTGAATCCTCCCTTATACACAACTTTCCCTGTATGAATCTTAGCCCTGGCTTTGTCTCTGTTGATGCTTTCCTCTCTCATTACATTGTTAAATGCTCTAAACTTCAGAACACCCGTGACTTAACCTGATTCCTTCCCTGTCTTATCTTCCCCTTCTCCTTTTTCTCCTTGGGTTTTCCTTTCTTTCTGTTCTTTCTTTTGCCTTGTATTTTCCTTCATTTTTCGCTTTTCTTCCTCTCGTACCCCCTTGCGGGCCGCTAGCCTCATAGCAGTGCTCCTTCCCATATGACTGTCTACTCTACTACCTTTACTACTACCTTTACTACTACCACTACTACCACTACTCCTACATTTCCCCACTCTCTTGTACCCTCCCCTGTCTGCCTGCCTATAAATACCCTTCCTCTGTCTCTGTGTGTTAGTGTGACTTTGTAAATGGTCCAAGTCGGGCCGAAACGTCGTCGTAAGCTCCTCTCTTTTATATGTGCGGGTTGTGTGTGTATAATAACTAGATATATTTCGGTAGTTGCGCACTGCGAGAAAGATCTCCCTGAGCTTCACTACACGTGACTGGAACAGTACAGAGTGCGGCATAAGCTGATAATGCAGATGAATTAGCATTGAAGATTTGAAGGGAAACAGAAGAGCAGTCACAAGTCATCATTTAGAAACTAATATTAAGATTTCTTTAATAAAAATGATAATTTAGGACATACACAGAACAAATCTAATTCATTTTTTTCAGAAGGAAAGGGACCAATATCCTAAAGTACACAAGTACATTAAGCTTGAAGCCCCTCTGATGTAGCACTATCAAGTAATCAGCACGGAATGGTTGAAGTTAATCACATACAACATTAATTATCGCATGAAATGCAGTATTTCATTGTTTTCCATTAAAAAACATGGACCCTAAAGAGGCAAAAATCAATCCAAACTTTTAAGTTTCATGTAACTTTAGTGTACATAACATAATTTTTACAATGGTCTTTAGAGCACACAAATGTTAGAGGTATATAGATGAGCAATAATTTTATTCAACCTAAGATAACCAACTTAAGTCATACACTGTGACTTATTTCTGATCACAAGAGACATTTCTCCAATTATTTCACAGAAAATAATTTGAGTAATAACATTGTCACATGATAATTTACACAACCTAACATCAAGAGATTATTTTCTTGTAGGAAAACCCATCATCACTAAAAGTTTTAAGTTGACCAGAAGAAATATTTTCTAGTAATTGCACAAAATTCAACAAAATTTATGCCTATACAGCCTAAACCCACGAAACGTTGCATCTATTCGATACGATACAGAGGAAAGTGGTTCACCCGTAGGGGTCATATAGCACCGGTGGAATGGGAGGCATTCAAATTCGATCAAAGTAAGGTGAAGATAGGTCCGGTTCCTTGGATCAAGAGCCCCGCACCAGCTTCAATGCAAAATAATGAAATAAAGTAAACAAATACCAAGCCATTTCGAGATTAAAACTGGTATAATGGCATCAACACACACCATTAAAACTGGTATAATGGCATCAACACACACCATTAAAACTGGTATAATGGCATCAACACACACCATTAAAACTGGTATAATGGCATCAACACACACCATTAAAACTGGTATAATGGCATCAACACACACCATTAAAAGTGATATAATGGCATCAACACACACCATTAAAACTGGTATAATGGCATCAACACACACCATTAAAACTGGTATAATGGCATCAACACACACCATTAAAACTGGTATAATGGCATCAACACACACCATTAAAACTGGTATAATGGCATCAACACACACCATTAAAAGTGATATAATGGCATCAACACACACCATTAAAACTGGTATAATGGCATCAACACACACCATTAAAACTGGTATAATGGCATCAACACACACCATTAAAACTGGTATAATGGCATCAACACACACCATTAAAACTGGTATAATGGCATCAACACACACCATTAAAACTGGTATAATGGCATCAACACACACCATTAAAACTGGTATAATGGCATCAACACACACCATTAAAACTGGTATAATGGCATCAACACACACCATTAAAACTGGTATAATGGCATCAACACACACCATTAAAACTGGTATAATGGCATCAACACACACCATTAAAACTGGTATAATGGCATCAACACATATCATTAAAACTGGTATAATGGCATCAACACACAACCATTAAATATACCAACCTTCTACTAAGTAGGATACGCCAGTGTTGAAATTTTGAAGCCGATCAGAGGAGATTGTCTCCACCTGTCACAGGTAACACAACCTGACCTGTGTAGCAGTGCATGTCAGTCTCCACTGTCACAGTAACACAACCTGACCTGTGTAGCAGTGCATGTCGCTCACCTGTCACAGGTAACACAACCTGACCTGTGTGCAGTGCATGTCAGTCTCCACCTGTCACAGGTAACAACCTGACCTGTGTAGCAGTGCATGTCAGTCTCCACCTGTCACAGGTAACACAACCTGACCTATGTAGCAGTGCATGTCAGTCTCACCTGTCACAGGTAACACAACCTGACCTGTGTAGCAGTGCATGTCAGTCTCCACCTGTCACAGGTAACACAACCTGACCTGTGTAGCAGTGCATGTCAGTCTCCACCTGTCACAGGTAACACAACCTGACCTGTGTAGCAGTGCATGTCAGTCTCCACCTGTCACAGGTAACACAACCTGACCTGTGTAGCAGTGCATGTCAGTCTCCACCTGTCACAGGTAACACAACCTGACCTGTGTAGCAGTGCATGTCAGTCTCCACCTGTCACAGGTAACACAACCTGACCTGTGTAGCAGTGCATGTCAGTCTCCACCTGTCACAGGTAACACAACCTGACCTGTGTAGCAGTGCATGTCAGTCTCCACCTGTCACAAGGTAACACAACCTGACCTGTGTAGCAGTGCATGTCAGTCTCCACCTGTCACAAGGTAACACAACCTGACCTGTGTAGCAGTGCATGTCAGTCTCCACCTGTCACAAGGTAACACAACCTGACCTGTGTAGCAGTGCATGTCAGTCTCCACCTGTCACAAGGTAACACAACCTGACCTGTGTAGCAGTGCACATGTCACCCACGAAAACTGATGAATCTTGCCCACGTACATAAAAATGATTGAGATGCATGAGCCACTGTCAGTACACAACTGACCTGGTAAGTGCTGTCGTCTCACCGAAGTAAACAACCACAGTAGAGATTGTCTACTGTCAAGTAACAAACGACTGTGTGAGTGCTGCAATCACTGTCAGGTAAAAACCTGATGTGGCAGTGCATGTCTCCCTCGTACATGGTAAACAACTGACCTGTGTAGATGCTTAGCCCATTCAGTAACAATCTGTGTCAGTATGTATTCATGTCAAAGGTAACACAACTTGACTATTTAGATGCATGTCATCTCTACAAGTAACACAACCTGACCGGACATGATGTGTCTCACTGTATAACACATGACCTGTCATTTCAGTTCACTGTCACAAGGTAACAAATTTGATACAATTGGCAAATTGCCCTCAAAAGTAATATAAAAAATACTTCCAATTTAGATACACCAGTATTTAGGGTTTGGAGACGACCAGAAGAGGCATTCTCCAGTAATATCATTTGAAACAATTTAATAAAACTGGCAAAATGAAATTTATAGAGCTTAAAGTAAAAGTTTACAGCCGATCAGAAAAAGCATTCTCCAGTAACTGATCTGGTTCCAACGATTCCAAGTATCTTTTAAATAATTTAGTAAAATTTCAAATTTGACACTCAGAATAAACTCATGGGTTATCATTCTTTTTACAGAATACATCGTCAATAATATTTTGAAGACAATCAGAAGAAGCATCCTTTAGTTATTGATGCTGTATAACCCTTGTGGTTTAGCGCTTCTTTTGATTATAATAATAATAATTTAGTTATTGATTAAAATATGAATATCACTGTTCATTCTATAAATTCGGCAAATTAGGACATGTCCATTAGCAGCGTCAGCCTTGTGTTCAGGAATCCACACCTGTGGTGAAAATTTAAAGCCGATCAGAAGAGCCATTCTCCAGTTATGTCACGGATGCCAACGATTCCAAGTTTTTTATTAGTGTTTTACTACATCAACAAATTTACCAGCACTTAATATTTACTATGGTGGCCCTAAGACGCACCAGCCATTAAATACTGAAGCCATTCAGAAGAGGTTAACTGAACGTTATTTAACAAGATTTAACGGGAATAAAAATTTCACTTTATTATACATAAAATTGTCAAATCTTAATCAACACATCTGAATTTCACTCTCCGCCGTCCTGAACATGCCGATTGTTCCAAGAATTTAGTCCTCGTTATCGTACACAAGTGTTAAAAATTTGAAGGAGATTGGGTAATGCGTTCTCGAGTTATCAGCGAAATAAAAACGAAAAGTTGGAAGAAGAACAAGCAAAAAAATTCAGTAAACCTCTTAAAGGTGACCGTTTGGGAATAAATATTCAAAGCTACAAAACCTGAAAAACAACAAGACACAATACCGTGACTGGAACAATACACAAATAACCCGTGGTTATTTGTGTACAAAACCTGAACAGCACAACTCATCAAGAGTATTAATTAGCCATAATACATGTCGTAAGTCACTCTTACCCAATTCTCGATTATTATTAACTTTTTAGCTGCCTCTCGGACCCTTCGACTTCAACGCAATGACATTCTCTCTCTCTCTCTCTCTCTCTCTCTCTCTCTCTATCTCTCTCTATCTCTCTCTATCTCTCTCTATCTCTCTCTATCTCTCTCTATCTCTCTCTATCTCTCTCTATCTCTCTATCTCTCTCTGCCGTCAAATCCTTCCCAGCTTCACTAAAATTGTCTGCTTCCTGTTATTTTTTCGTTGGTGTGTTGCTCGGGCCTTCGGAAGCGGTGGCAAGGACAAGGAAAAGGGGAAAGGAGGAAAAAGGATAGGAAGTGAGAGGAAATGAGGGGGAGTGAGATGAAAGGAAGGAAAATGAGGAGAAGTGAGAGGAAAATAGGGAAGGAAGCATAAAAAAAAAGCAGGGAGGGAAGTAGAAGGAAATGAAACAAGGACATTACGGAAGTTAATATGTTTGATCTAGTCTCGACCAGAAGAATCTCTTCTAGACTCTGTGGATTTGTGTGTTTTACACATGTGTTACTATCGTGCCACAGGTGTTACTACTGTCCCACAGGTGTTACTATCCTGACACGTGCTACTATCGTCCCACATGTGTTACTATCGTTCCATATGTGTTACTATCGTTTTTTCACATGTATTATTATCGTTCCCCATGTGTTATCATCGTCCCACATGTTACTATCGTCCCATATGTGTTACTATCATCTCAAGTGTTACTATCGTTTTTCACATGTGTTGTTATCGTTCCACATGTTTTACTATCGTCTCACATGTGTTACTATTGCTCCACAGATGTTATTATCACTGCACAGGTGCTGTCTTCCGAAACTATTCAATAACAAGATATAATCTATGTAATCAGAGCCACCTGCTTTCTGGTCCACACATCTTCCACTTCCATTTTCAGAATGTGATAACAGCGATGAGAATGAAAAATTAAACACTTACAGTGGCTAGAACAATTCACAACCCACCATACAATGGCTAGAACAATTCACAACCCACCATACATGGCTAGAACAATTCACAACCTACACATGCAAAATTACACCACATGGCTAGAACAATTCACAACCCACCATACAATGGCTAGAACAATTCACAACCCACCATACAGTGGCTAGAACAATTCACAACCCACCATACAATGGCTAGAACAATTCACAACCCACCATACAATGGCTAGAACAATTCACAACCCACCATACATGGCTAGAACAATTCACAACCCACCATACAGTGGCTAGAACAATTCACAACCCACCATACAGTGGCTAGAACAATTCACAACCCACCATACAGTGGTTAGAACTATTAATAACCCTCCAATAACCCACAATAACGTGGCTACAGTAATTCCCAATTAACCCAAAATGTGGAGAGGAAACTTTAGACGACATTTCTGGACAATTAATGTTTTTCTTTAAAAAACTCTTACAACATTAAGAAAGGTCTGGACACGTCTGAGGACCTGTAACGTCACCAACGGAAGCAACGCTCCTTAAAGAAAAATACTCTGAGGCGCTATTAAGGCTTTCAGCAGGTAGCTACGTTGTTTTGAATTGGTGATTCTCTCTCTCTCTCTCTCTCTCTCTCTCTCTCTCTCTCTCTCTCTCTCTCTCTCTCTCTCTCTCTCTCGAAGAGGATGGGCAAGGAGGGAACGGAAAGAGGAACTGAGGAGACAGGAGAGAAGGAGAGAGAAAAGAGAGAGAGAGGGGAGACAGAGCTAAGGAAGAGTGCTGAGGATGAAGAGAGAAAATGTGGAAAGAAAAAGAAAATGTTACGGAAATGGGTAGGGGAGCGTGTGTAAACGGGAGAGAAATGAGATAAAAGGATTAGAGAAAGAAATAAAGAAAAAGAAAAAGAAACAGGGTAAAGAAAAAAGAAAACACTGCGAAGGAAGTAGAAGAGAAAGCAGCAAAAATGGAAAGGGAAACAGGATGGAATGATGAATAGCTAATAGAAAGAGGAGAAAAGAGGAAATCTTAAGAAAAATGAATAAGGAGGAAAATGAAGAGGGAGAAGACAAGAAAGTGGGAGTAAAGAAGAATTAGTGGGGAAAAGAAAATTAGAGAGGAAGAGAGGAGAAATAAGAGAAATTAAATGGAAAAAATTAATACAAAGAGAAATAGGAGAAAGAAAACGAAAGAAAATGAGAAACAAGAATAAAAGAGGAAAGGAAACGAAGGAAAAGGAGAAACAAGAAGAAAATGGGAAAGAAAAGAAAACGAAAAGAAAAAGACAAAGAAGAGGAGAGGGTAATGGGAAGGAAGAAGAAGTAGAGAAGAGACGACTAAGGAAAGAAAATTGAGATGAGTAACAAAGGGGAAATAGCAAGAGACAACAAAGGAAAACGTGGATTCTAAAGGGAAAGGGGGGAAGGGGAAGAGAGAGGAACGAGGAAAGGAAGGAGAAAGGGGAGGGACACATTTGCATGGTATTCATTATTCATCGCGAACTGATTCATCGGAAACTGAACTGCAAGCAGGAATTCATAATCAGTGAGTGTGTGGTGTGTGTGAGTGTGTGTGTGATGTGTGTGTGGTTTTTTGGGGGGGGGATGTGGTGTAGTGTGTGTGGTAGTGTGTGTGTGTGATGTGTTGTGTGTGTGTGTCGTGTGTGTGTGTTTTGTGTGTAGGTGTGGTGTGATTGTGGTGTGGGGTTTTTTGTGAAAGATGTAGGGTGGAGTGTGTGATTCATGTGTGTGTGTGTGTGTGTGTGTGTGTGTGTGTGTGTGTGATGTGTGTGTGTGTGTGTGTGTGTGTGTGTGTGTGTGTGTGTGTGTGTGTGTGTGTGTGTGTGTGTGTGTGTGTGTGTGTGTGTGTGTGAAAGATAGACAGACAGGGAGGAAGAGAGAGAGACAGACAGACAGAGAGGGGAAGGAGAGAGAGGGAGGGAGGGAGAGAGGAAGGAGAGAAGCTGCTCTAGCTACTCAATCACAGCTAGAGCTATATCAGCTTGGAAACTCATGGCACGTAACATTTCACCTGAGAAACACAATGATGATGGTCTTGAGTCATGATGGTATCCGGAGCTAGGTATGAATGGAAGAGTGTTGGCACATGGAAGAGTTGATATCCTTGAGTGAAATTTGACTCCAAACTGACCATGAAGAACCACGTTGTAAATCTTGCAAACAAGGCAGCCAGAGCTTACAGCCCTTTACGTATCTCGCACTGCTTACAGTAGGAGTTGCAAGATTCTGTATGAGACACAAGTACGTTCCACCTTGATATGTCCACTTTCTTGGTTTGCCTCTCCCACCTCATCTGCGACTGCTTGACAGAGTAGAGAACAGAGCAAGAGTCCATCTCTCGCCTGGACCCATCTAGATAGATCTGTCATTTCAGCAGAGCTTTCAACACAGGAGGGATGTGGGCGGCTTTATTGTTATGTACAAGGCCAATAGTGTCAACGTACCATACTTGGCTCCACTCCGAGGAAAGCGAGAAGTGAGCTTCTACACAACAAGACGGGCAGCCAGCAGCAACTACACTCTGACTGTACCCTTCTCCAGAACATCACTTTATCTGAGGCTATTTATTCCTAGGATGGAGAGAGTTTGGAACATTTTCGAACAGCATAACGACATCAACGAAATAAAGTCAGTTTGACCAAATGAAATCGCTGGCACACAGATGGCTCCAACTTCATTCTGTTCCCTATTTGTATATTTCTTAACAATGAAAAGGCTTTCAAATGAGCTGATGCAAGTAACAGCTTGTAAATAAAGTTAGGAACTCGAAACCTAATTTGTAAAACCCTGTGTAAAAGAGAGTGAGAGAGAGAAAGAATATTTACACAAGGCAGAGTACGTACGCACATGGCTTGTGTTGAGCGTCTTGACCTTACTCTCAATGACTGCTTACGTAACTATCGCGAACAGAGCACAGCAGAGCAGAGCATAGCACACCACAGCAGAGCACAACACAGCAGAGCCGCCTCTTTTATGCACATCCTTGACTATGTGCCAGCTATCTTGTTCGTGCGTGTTAGTGTGCTCAGAGACGCACGTGTATTGGGTAATTGTTATATGCGAGAATAATTTAATAGTGTGTGGAAAGAGACACAACCTGCAAACGCTAAGACATTTTACTGGAAACATTTCGACCCTGGCACCATAGTCACTCCAAATGTGCCCAATAAAATGTTCTAGTGTTTGTATTTTGTGTCTTTTTCCAGCAACTTGACCGCTTCTCTCTCCATGGTGAAGCTAAGTGGTTCAGATATGTGGATGACATCTTGTGTCTTTGGCAGAATGATATCGACCTGGATACATTTTTACCGAGATTGTAATGCTCTTGTCCCGTCTGTCAAATTCACCGTGGAGAAAGAGGTGAACTCTGATCTTCCATTCCTAGATGTTTTAATACACCGGGTTGATAAAACGTCCAAGTTTACAGTATACAGGAAGGCCACTAACGTTAGCTCATACTTCATTCTAACCATGAAACAAGAGTAAAAAGAAGTGTCTTTCTCAATATGTTTCCGAGAGCCTCCTGGGTGTGCAGCCCAGAGTTCCTTGATGAGGAAATTAGGAAAATATTTGATATTGCCGCGAAACTACAATACCCTAAGGAGTTTGTAGAAACAGAGTTCCTGGCAGCTTGGAAATTTTTCATAGGACTGAACTTAGGGTAACACTTCACGTCAGGAATGTGCTGGTTCTCCCATACAATGAGAATTTATCTGTCCTGCCAAATGCCCTATAAAAGATTCAACATACAAGTAATTTTAAGAGTTCACGGACGGTTAAAAGCATTTTGATCAAGAATTCCCCTCAACACTGTGTTGGTGGTGTTTACCTAGATGTTAGGTTAACTCAACACCAATATTCGATACGAACTGCCCAGGAATCAAATGCGATATTCAACCGCACCTGGGCTTGTAATAACTCTGCAAAGTGATCGGAAGCCAGAGTCCTGATTCGTTGCTCCTCTTGGCCGGAAAGAAATATTTTAGAATCGGCAGTTATAAAACCTGATAAACGTTCATTATATAATAATATATTTGGTTTGTTCAAACTCGACCCCTTTATAACTGAAGGCACTGTATATAATTTGAAGACGGATTCCTATATGAACTTCTTGGACTGTTGTAAATGCAGTTCTATACTGATGAATCGAGGGGTACTCAGGTTCTGCTTCACCCGCCTGCTTTCATGGTTAAACCAGCGTTTGCCTAAGAGTTGAGTGGGTCAGCCTATGAAAATACAGATTCATTTTTTTCTTACCCTAGAATCATTTTCTTTTATACAACGAAAGGAAAATTCCAACAGATAAGTGCCAGATACTTTTTAGAATCAGAATATTAGTCTTTTATAATGAAATGATTTTGAGCCTGACGGGATGTTTGTGATAACTGACATGTCAATAATGTTGTGGTCGTTACATATTCAGTGTTTATGGGCTTTATATATACTTTATGCTCAAGTTATGTAACATACTGTCTGCATTTTCTGGCACTCGGCACCTTTCTAGGAGCCGAGTCCCATTATTCTGGAGAGAGAGCCATTCACTCTGTTTCTGCAACATTGCAAGCTCCTGATGTGTTGATTGCAATATGAAAGGCCTAGAGCTATCAATAAACTCCCGTTTAATTTACACACACACATATATATATATATATATATATATATATATATATATATATATATATATATATATATATATATATATATATATATATATATATATATATCTTTCTTCTTTCTTTCAACACGTCGGCCGTTTCCCACCGAGGCAGGGTGGCCCAAAAGGAAAAACGAAAGTTTATCCTTTTACATTTAGTAATATATACAGGAGAAGGGGTTACTAGCCCCCTGCTCCCAGCATCCCAGTCACCCCCCACGACACGCACGGCCCACGGAGGAAGAATTCTATTCCACTTCCCCATGGAGATAAGAGGAAATAAGAACAAGAACTAGTAAAAAATTAGAAGAAAACCCAGAGGGGTGTGTATATATATGCTTGTACATGAATGTGTAGTGTGACCTAAGTGTAAGTAGAAGTAACAAGACATACCTGAAATCTTGCATGTTTATGAGACAGAAAAAAGACACCAGCAATTCTACCATCATGTAAAACAATTACAGGCTTCCGTTTTACACTCATTTGGCAAGACGGTAGTACCTCCCTGGACAGTTGCTGTCTACCAACCTACTACCTAGGTTTATATATATATATATATATATATATATATATATATATATATATATATATATATATATATAAACTAAAAAAAATGCATAAAAAAAATATACTAGTACAAATTTTTCAGGAACGAAAAGCAACGAAAATTAAATAAATACCCCGCGAATTTTGTTCCCGAGTTTAAATGTGGTGAAAATAATTAGTGCAGAAGGATGGTGTTACGCTGGTGGGAGCCTGAGGATGGTGTTACACTGGTGGGAGCCTGAGGATGGTGTTACACTGGTGGGAGCCTGAGGATGGTGTTACGCTGGTGGGAGCCTGAGGATGGTGTTACACTGGTGGGAGCCTGAGGATGGTGTTACACTGGTGGGAGCCTGAGGATGGTGTTACGCTGGTGGGAGCCTGAGGATGGTGTTACGCTGGTGGGAGCCTGAGGATGGTGTTACGCTGGTGGGAGCCTGAGGATGGTGTTACACTGGTGGTGGTGGTGTTAATACAAAGAACCTTGTTATTTAACATAATTTCCAGAGGCTTACAGCAAAAAGCATAAAACTAACAGTTGTTTGGCATGGCGATGAAGCCTCCTCATCAATTACCCACCACAGTACACTAACTGCTTACATAAAAAAAAATAATATTACATTTAAAATGAAAGTGACACTTTCAATAAAATACACAAAATTAATCTGACAATACCATCTAAAAATTCCAAATTTATTACCAAAATCATTCACTCAAACATAAAACAGTAAGAACTAGTGTGTATGATATACTCAAAGGTAAATGGGTGAGCTTCCTAATGATATTGTTTAATGGAACTCAGTGATGCCTTTATCTACTTTTACAATAATAATAATCATAATAATATAATGTAATATATAAAGATAATTATTCATATTTAACTGATATTGTTGATCTTACTGCTGATCTCATTCAGAACTTTTTTTTCTCTCTCTCTCTTTTCTTTCCTAATCTATGTCTGCCTCTCCTACTCCTTTATTCTCAGAATTGTGTCCATCCTCTAAAAATATTAATTAGTACTATTATTTTATTAAAAACAAGCGCTAACCATTTACTGGTCAACATGGAGGCGTCTGGACCTACACAACCCTACATCATGGCTTGACTATTGTTGCACTATTGTTGCACTTCCTCGTTTCTCTGCGTAAGGCAGTCAGATACGAAAGGTAATTACAGTTACTATTACATGTAATTACTGAACTTACTACACGTAACAGCTGTACCTATTATATACCATTTTTTTTTCATGCTGTACTCTTTATCTGAAACTAATAAAAGCAAATGACCTCCTCCATGACAGGTGACATATGTGGATAAGAATACATAATACAATCGGACAATAAAAATACACAGGCTAATATTATGCAAACTGAGTGTTTCCTCCCACATAAGAACGTAAGAAAAAAGGAACACTGCAGCAGGACTACTGACCCATGCGAGGCAAATCCATCACCCCCCGGGCTTAAACCCGACAACCTGGAGTTAACCCTTTCCAGGTAAACTCCAGGTAGTCAGGTCACTTGAATTAGTACGGCATCTGACCTAGTAGCACAAGCTAGTCAGGTCCAACTAACACCCACCCACACCCACTCATGTATTTATCTAACCTATTTTTAAAACTACACAACGTCCCAGCCCCTATGACGGTACTCGGGAGTTTGTTCTATTCATCCACAACTCTATTACCAAACCAATGCTTTCCTATATCCTTCCTGAATCTGAACTTTCTTAACTTGAAACCATTACTGCGAGTCCTGTCTTGGCTGGATATTTTCAGCACGCTATTTACATCCCCTTTATTTATTCCTGTTTTCCATTTATACACCTCAATCATATCCCCCCTAATTCTACGCCTTTCTAGAGAGTGCATATTCAAGGCCCTCAGTCTATCCTCATAGGAAAGATTTCTGATACATGGGATCAACTTTGTCATCCTCCTCTGTACGTTTTCCAGTGCATTTATATCCATTCTGTAATACGGTGACCAGAACTGTGCAGCATAATCTAAATGAGGCCTAACCAAAGATATATAGAGTTGAAGAACAACCTGAGGACTTCTATTGTTTATACTTCTTGATATGAAGCCAAGGATTCTGTTAGCTTTGTTGCGAACACTTATGCACTGTTGTTTTGGTTTCAGATTACTGCTAACCAGAACTCCTAAATCCTTCTCGCAATCACAAGTATTAAGATCTACATTATTCAGTTTATATGTGGCATGGTTATTGTCCTGCCCAACATTTAGAACTTTGCATTTGTCTACATTAAACTGAATCTGCCACTTCTCCGACCACTGCATCAGTCTATTCAAATCATCCTGGAGTGCTCCAATGTCCTCACCAGAATTAATTGGACGGCATATTTTGGTGTCATCACCAAACTTGCTTATGTTGCTATTTATTCCCTCATCTATGTCGTTTACGTAAACTGCAAACAACAGGGGACCCAAAACTGACCCCTGTGGGACACCGCTTGAGACGTGCCCCCATTCTGATTTCTCCCCATTTCTGCAAACTCTCTGCCGCCTATTTGTCAACCATGCCTCTACCCAGGAAAAAATTTCTCCTCCCATTCCGTGTGCCTTAGGTTTCCTCAGTAGCCTCTGATGTGGAACTCTATCGAAAGCCTTACTGAAGTCCATATACACAATATCATATTCATTACCATGATCTACCTCCTCAAACACCTTAGTGAAAAAAGTTAGTAAATTCGTAAGACAGGAACGCCCCTCAGTAAAACCGTGTTGAGATTCATTAATCAATTTATGCCTTTCAAGATGGCTACGAATTGCCTCGGCAATTATTGATTCCATAAATTTACCAACTATGGAGGTAAGGCTTATTGGTCTATAGTTCGAAGCTAAGGACCTGTCACCTGCCTTGTAAATAGGTATTACATTTGCCCTTTTCCACCTGTCAGGCACCATGCCAGTTTGTAGTGATATATTGAAAAGCTTTGCCAAAGGTTTGCTAAGTTCCTCTTTACATTCCTTTAAAACTCTTGCAAACCGTTCATCAGGGCCTGGGAATTTGTTAGGTTTTAATTTCTCTATTTGTCTGAGGAAGATGTCACTAGTTACCCCAATCGAGCATAGTCTATTATCTTCTTGTTCTACATAATTTATTATTTCTGGAATTCCGCTAGTATCTTCCTGAGTAAAAATTGAGACGAAGTAAGTATTGAAAATTTCACACATATCCTTATCACTGTCCGTGATCTGTCCTGAGTTACTCTTAAGTGGGCCTATCTTATCCCTAATCTTACTTCTGTATACTTGAAAGAACCCTTTTGGGTTAGTCTTCGAATCCCTTGCGACCTTAGCCTCATAATCCCTTTTTGCTTTCCTTATTCCTTTTTTTTTTATTTCTCTCTTTAATTGAAAATATTGATTTCTTATCTGTCCATCCCCTCTTTTGATACGCCTATATATGCCTCTCTTTTGACCAATGAGATGTTTTAATCTATTGTTCATCCATTTAGGATCATTTTTGTTAGATCTAATTTCCCTACTCGGAACAAAAGTTGTCTGGGCAGCAAGAACTACGCTCTGGAAAACGTCATATTGGCAACCAAAACCACCTACCTGACCCATAGTCAGGTCATCCCAATTTAGCCCACCTAGGTAATTTCTCAACCCCATGAAGTCGGCTAAGCGAAAGTCTGGAACAGAGACTTGATTGCAGTTACCTGGGTAATTCCATGATATATTGAAACTAAGTGATTTGTGATCGCTTTCCCCAAGCTCTTCATTAACCTCAAGATTATCAATTAGTGATTCCTTGTTGGCAAGAACCAAATCAAGCAAGTTGCCACCTCTAGATGGTTCTATCACAAACTGTTTCAAAAAACAATCCTGAACCGTATCAAGAAAGTCACTAGACTCAAGATTACCTGTCACATTGTTCCAATCAATTTGTCTAAAGTTAAAATCTCCCATCAACACAACATTTTCATATCTAGACGCCTTACGAATTTCGTCCCATAGCAGGTTACTGCACTCCCTATCCAGGCTTGGGGGCCTGTAAATCACACCCAAAATTAATTTTTCACTACCCTCGAGAAACTGTAGCCAAACAGATTCTGTGTCCGATGTTTCTAATCTTATATCTAACACAGCAATTTAAATTATCTCTGACATACATCGCCACTCCACCACCCTTCCTGTTGACCCTATCAGTGTGGAATAGTTTATATCCCTGTATGTTGCACTCGGAAGGCATTTCTCTATCTTTCAGGTTGAACCAGGTCTCTTTTATAGCAATAATATCTATATTACCTGCACCTGCAAGTAATCTCAGCTCATCTATCTTATTTCTTAGACTCCTACTATTTGTATAGTAAACCTTAAGGGAGATAGTCACTCGTTGCTCTCTACTATCTCTCTTTGTTTGTTGATCAATTGCTTTGCCGTTACTAGCAACTTTATTTTGAATATTGTCTTTTAAACATATCCCTGGGGTATCCTGGTAATATCTGCTGTTTCCAACCGTAATACTACAACCTGATTGTTTCCCACAAACACCCATACCTCTATAATCTATCAGTTTAAAGTCCTAGTCAAGTCTCCAATGACCCCCTCAATCGAATCGGCTAATGCAACCACTCCAGCCCCAGAGAGATGAACCCCATCCCTTGCATACATATCACGTTTGCCATAGAATTTGTCCCAGTTATCAATGAATGGAATTGCAAGTTCCTTGCAGTACCTGTCTAGCCAGCAATTTATACCAATTGCCTAATCCCTTTCTAGGCAAAATGCTACATATGATTGGGATCCCTCCCTTAGACCTAACTACTTCTATAGCTGACCTGTACTTATCTAGTAGCTCCTGTCTACTTTGCCACTTTGGAGAGGAGTTTATAGGCGACTTTTCTGATCATCCTGGACCAGTCACAACTGAGAGAGAGGAACGGCTGAAAGGAGAAGGGAGGGACAAAATAGAGGTCAGAAAGAGGTCGAAAAAAGAAAGATAGTTCAATTGACAGAAATACCGCAGTTACAAGTATTGATCCAATTTATGAAGTCATTCAGTTTAAACTCCCAATCCTCGGCACATTTGTGCGACTAACTGTTATTGCTAGCTGTTTAAATATTGGGAAAAAAATAATAAGACAAGCATATAAAATTCTGGCTGCTAGTGTAAATTTTGTCTTGCGACTAGCGGTCGGAGGACAGAGCCTCCAAAGATTCTTCTTGTAGGCCCTCTTTAGAATCATTAATGTGAAGGCATGAATTAGACTTACGAAGGGTTGTATGAATTACTAATTCATGAAGGTCAGTGTGGATGCATGTTGAATGTGGGAATGAGCTGGACGAGTGCAGGAGTTAGTTGAGTGTACGAGTGAATTAGTGAAGTATGGGAATGAGTTGTGATAAATGGTTTAAAAACCGACAAGTTGAAGATTGAGACACTTATGCAACATATAGGACTGAGGGACTGATTACCTCAAACTCCTCCTCTCCTTACACCTTTCTGCTTTGCATTGGACTGATGAAGCCACTGTGTGGCGAAACGTTTCTTCAATAAAGATTCCCATATGTTGCATAAGTGTCTCAATCTTCAACATGGGAATGAGTTGGAGTGTGGGAGTGAGATGCTGTATTTTGGTAGTGAGTTGGAGGGGTGTGGGAGTAAGTTAGTGTGGGTGAACAAAAATAAGACACAAAGACACAAAGACCATAGTATACACTTCGTGCAAGTATAAGAGAGAAGGCAGACACACTACCACAAACACACCACCAGACGTTTATTGAGATGAATGATAGGCGGAAATGGAACGACCGGTCCAGACACACACACACACACACACACACACACACGCACACTAACACCGGCCAACTAATGATAACATCGGGGTCAGGAGTTTAGTTCTCTCAAATAGTATCCAAAATGAATATGCAATGTTCTAACAAACGAAATGTTTACAAACATTTATCCAAGGCCGGTGGAGACTAACTTACGATCTTTGGGACAAAGTACGCAATATTATACACACCATGCCATACCGGGCAATACTTTGGCACCTAGCCAAGCTAGGCGTTGGATTTAAAGCAGCCAACACCAGGCAGGTGATAAGTTTTTCATCTCCATGTGACTTTGTAAATGGTCCAAGTCTGACCGAAACGTCGTCGTAAGCTCCTCTCTTCTATGTGCGGGTTGTGTGTGTATATAACACATTAGAATGTATCCAGCTCGTAGCCTGGGTGGGCGCCAAACTATTGTCCGGTCTGACATGGTGTGTACAGTATGTACTGCGTGAAGATAACCGGTTCAAAGAACCGACAGGTCGATGGAGTCACTTTTGCAACACTTGGCTATGTTTATTGTGGAAACGTTTCACTGAGAAGAATGGTTGAAGACTAGAAGGAGTTTGAGGTAATCAGTCCCTCAGCCTGGAGTCGATGTGATCAGTCCATCAATCTTCATAAGAGTAGAGTGTACTCTGTCCCGACCTGAGATAAATGTTTGCATATATATATATATATATATATATATATATATATATATATATATATATATATATATATATATATATATATATATATATATATATAGGTAGTATGGTGGAAAGACAGCAACCGCCCAGGAGGTACTACCGTCCTGCCAAGTGAGTGTAAAATGAAAGCCTGTAATTGTTTTACATGATGGTAGGATTGCTGGTGTCTTTTTCTGTCTCATAAACATGCAAGATTTCAGGTACGTCTTGTTAATTCTACTTATACTTAGGTCACACTACAGCATGTATACAAGCATATATACATCTCTGGGTTTTCTTATTTTCTTACTAGTTCTTGCCCTTATTTCCTCTTATCTCCATGGGGAAGTGGAACAGAATTTTCCTCGTAAGCCATGTGTCAAAGAGTCGATAAATGCCGATAAGGGCTAGAACCCCTTTTCCTGTATACATTATGTTAAAAGAAACTTTGTTTTTCTCTTGGGCCACCCCGCCTGGAAGGCATTGTTGAAAGAAGAATATATATATATATATATATATATATATATATATATATATATATATATATATATATATATATATATATATATATATATTTCTTCTTTCAACAAATCGGCCATATCCTACAGAAGCAGAGTGGCCCAAAAAGAAAAACAAAAGTTTCTTTTTAACTTTAGTAATGTATACAGGAGAAAGGGTTGCTAGCCCCTTGCCCCGGCATTTTAGTCGACCCCTACGACACGCATGGCTTACGGAAGAAGAATTCTGTTCCACTTTCCCATGGAGATGAGGAAATAAGAACAAGAACTAGTAAGAAAATAGAAGAAACCCAGAGGGGTGTGTATATATATGCTTGTACATGAATGTTTAGTGTGACCTAATGTAAGTAGAAGAAACAAGATATACCTGAAATCTTGCATGTTTATGAGACATTATATATATATATATATATATATATATATATATATATATATATATATATATATATATATATATATATATATATATAATAAGTATAGAACACAGGCAAGGGAGACTGACTACATACATGGTTTTCAGGGTTGCGTTGACAGACTCCCAAAGGAATATGAACCTACAACGCCAGGCAAAGTTAAATGATAGGTTCAGGAGCTGAAACTCAACCTCAGCAAGAAATACTAGGAGAGTACATGTTACGGTGAGTAACGACAAGCGCGAGTACCCTGACGAGAGATGTTATCAAGGTACCTCATACTCAGGTGGACAAAAGCCTTCAGAAGGACTGACTCAGACCAGGCCGAGATAACATTTCTGAACACTTACACGTGTCATAGATCTGTATGAACAATTTGCTAACACCCATTTCTTTCTCCCTCTCAATCTCCTCTTTCTTTCTGCTTTCTTCTCCAACTTTATCCACCTAACTTCCCATCTGCCCTCATTCCTCTCTCTCTAACCCTTCTACTACTCTTCCTCATTTTCTGCCCCTCTGTACTCCTTAGCTCTCTTCTTCCTATTCTTCTCTTCCTATCCTCCCACCTCTTCCACTCTCCTACTTCTCCCTTCCCCCTCTCTTCTCTCCTACCTATGCACTCTCTCTCCCGGCTACCATTTTCTCCCACGTCTCCCTCGTTCCTCTCTAACACATTCTTCCTTCCCTACCACCTCCCCTCATACCCCTCCTCTTCCTCCCTCTGGCTTTTCCTCTCCTTACGATCTCTCCTTCCCTCCCTATTCTCTCGTTTACCTCCTACCTCTCCCTCTCTTCTTCTCTCCCCTACCTTTTCCTTACTTTCTACTTCTTCCCTCCCCACTCACGAAACGCCAAGGGTGACATGTTTAATACATCACCTTCACTCACCTAACTGTTGATGTTGTTACCAGTGACGCTCAAATTGAAAACCTAGCAAGACAAAATGAAAATTAATGTGTGTGTGTGAGAGAGAGAGAAAATTAAATTAAACAATACAACGTACAAGACATACAAAGCAAAGAGCTCTGATAATCAACAAATGTAAAATTGTAAAAGATGGTTTATATGGTTTAAAAGCGTAGGTTAGTTTAAAGAGTATAAGAAGGTTAGAGAGAAAAAGGATGGCTTCTATGATTTAAAGATTAAAAAGGTTACTTTAAATGGTTTAAATCATTAATGTTGTTTTATATGGTTTAAAGACCATCGGCTACATGAGAGTCATAAAGGGTTGTATGTCATATATGACGAAAATCAAGAATATTTTAATCCTTAAAACATGTATCAAAGTAAACTTTCAGAGTATACACAGAAATATGCGGATCTTGGTGTATATAACCTCGCGCCAAGGATAAAAACGTTCTGTTTAAACAACATAATCAAAGTTAATATATAACTAAGGTAGACAAATAAAGCTAACAATGCTACCATATCTAACCTAACAGTTATACTAACACAAAGTTGTATAATAACGCATAAAATGTATCATTATGTGAATAACAGAATAGATGTAATGCAGCAGTTCACTTGAGGCCTCATTCTATGTACAGGGATTCACAGATGATAATGATGATGTCCAATCTTCTTAATGTTGCTGTTAAAACCTGGAGTACATGTGCCCCCAGGGGTACATTTGCATTTCTCATGGAGTACATAAGGGTCCGAGAGTATAACAATAATGCACACTGCTGTAGAGTGTACATTGTAGAGCAGTGTACACCATGACTAATGTATAACAAGCAATATAGAACACTCCTGTTACAAATCAGTACATTATTTTGACAGGTTTTGAGTACTTTTACTCATTAGTCATGATTAGTGAATATAACAGATATGTATGGGACAGATCAAGATATTTTATAATTTCACTGAGTTCAAGTTATCGATATTATCAATAGTATAAAATCCTTATACAATCCCTACACATACAGATTTCATAATAAAACAATATCAAATGAAAATATTTTTATAAATTTTTGATCCTTAATTTTTAGGGGTACACGGGAACCGAATGATCTATCTGCTCTGAGATGCGGTATTTGAAGGTACGTGAGGTATTCCATCTATCGAGTATTACACCTCAAGCATTTGAATAGATGGAGTTGATATTTCGAAATATTTGGATAATATACGAAGAAGTTTACCACGGCCTTGGTATTTCTGTTTCTTACCCGTAACTAAATAAATATATTGTATATACTGTATAAATTACAACTATAGCAAAAAATACATTTAAATATATGACTGAAATGAGGGTCAGACAAACAGGAAATTCCTGTACCACACATGCAAGTTTATGGGTTAAATGGACAGGTTTACTAGAGGTTAATGTGGTAACCAGAGAGACTTATGTGGTAACTGGAGAGGTTTATGTGGTAACTGGAGAGGTTTATGTGGTAACTGGAGAGGTTTATGTGGTAACTGGAGAGGTTTATGTGGTAACAGAGAGTTATGTTGTAACGATTCATAATTGATGAGGCTCTGCGTGTCGGTTGATGATGATTCACATGATAATTTATTTTCTTATTTTCCATAATTATTCATGCGTTTCGACGTATAAACTCACGAGTTTTGACGTAATAATTCACGAGTTTTGACGTAATAATTCACGAGTTTCGACGTAATAATTCACGAGTTTCAACGTAATAATTCACGAGTTTCGACGTAGCAACTAATAAGGTTTCGTTGTGAATGAAGTGGAACGTGCAGTAGGCAATTAATAACGGGCGTCACGAACCGATGATACATGAGGAAGCCAATCAGCAACGCCGTTAATGAGAGGAAGTCAGGGCGTCAGCCAATCATCGTGGCTCTTTATAACCAGTGCATTTCTCGAGAAGTATTCAGTGTCGCTTGACATTAAACTCTTTCTGAGAGGTCCATGGCAGTTTCTGGCATTAACCTTCAACAAACATTAAAACGTTGATTTTGTGAGCGAGTAATCAGAAAAAAACTCTAAAACGTTGCTTCTAAGTGAACAATTAAAAGCATTAAAATGTTGCTTCTGTGAGCGACCAATCAGAGGCTTTAAAACATTGTAAATGACCAATCAGAGAGTCTTTAAAGCATTACTTCTGTAAGCGATCAATCTGAGAAGCTTTAAAATATACCGATCAGAGGCTTTAAAATAATATTTCTGTGAGCAACATCAGATAGGTTTTAAAACATTACTTCTGTGAGCGACCAATCAGAGAGCAGCTTTAGGACGTTGCTACTGTAAGCGATCAATCAGGAGAGCGTCAAACTTTGCTTTATGAGCATCCAATCAGAGACAAGGCTTATATAATTAATTCGTGAAAATACAACCATCTGCTGTAAGATTTT